>JAUCMU010000047.1:9872704-9886195 GCA_032275025.1 Enteromius treurensis | reverse complement strand
ATTTTAAATTGAAATAATATTTCACAATATTACATTTTTTTCTGGATTTTTAATCTAATAAATGCAGCCTTGATGAGAATATGAAACATCTTTAAAAACCATTAAATATCTTACTGTTCTAAAACTTTTGAACGGTAGTTTATATACTTTATGTAAATTTACATTTTTATTACCAGTTTATTTTTGGTGGAGGGCCATTAAATCATTGGACAAGTAAAAATCTAAAAAGTAAAAAAAAAAAAAAAAAAAAAACATAAATACACTACAATCCCAACCAAATAGATAAATAGATTAAAAATATTGCTGATGGTTGAATAACATAGTTCATTACCAGATGATTTCTAACTCAATTCAACTATTCTTCAAATTATCTTATTTTCTGTTCAACAGAAGAAAGCAACTCATACATGTCTGGACCCTAATGAACTTCACAACATTATAAAACGTGGTGAGTTCATGTTTTTCTGAAGTTGAGGGACTGGCGGACAGTCATACTGCTTGACAGCATACCTGTGAGCTGGATCCCAGCAGACTCTGAGGTTGTGGGCTGCTCGGCCTGTGCATGCAGGAGTCTCTCTGGACTGGCTCTCTTAAACCGCTGCATTCTCCGAATCACCGCATCTTTGACTTTCCCTGCACCAGATCCTCCAGGAACATCCACAGACCCTACAGCCTGAGTCCTGCCATTGATCTTACTCTTTATTTCAGCCTTCTTTCTCCTCTTAGGGGGGTTTCTTCTAGAAGAGGGGGAGGATGGCTCCTCATCCTTATTTGCTGGTCTCTTCTCGTCTCCAGATCCACCTGCTCCTTTCTTCCTCACTCTTTTGAGGAGACGAGAGCATAGCTCGGTGAAGTCCTGGTCCGAGTCGTCCATGATGAGCCAATCACACACATAATCTGTCACATGTGTCAGCTCTTATATAGATCCATATTTATGGATCAATAAACTTAATTTGTCATTTAAATACTGTGGATAACATGCACGATGATACACTCGTATCTGTTCAAACGCATTTAATAGAAAACATCGTGTTCACCTTTGTTTACATTTCAGTCGTAACCTAATTATATCGGTTAACGTACTTAAATCACGATTTATTCCATAACAACTTTAGCACAGACCTTTAGTATGACGCACGTAATTACATGTCTTTAAAACGGATGATTTAATGTCACGAAACGACTTTTTTTCGATCAAATGTGCTGCAACGGCGGATAATGTTCAAAAGACCGTCCCGCAGCCGCCGCTGTCTACTTCCGGTGACGTCCAGTACGCGGTGACGCAATAACTGCGTCGATTGCGAAACACCTCGTAGGGAACTTGCGAAATGGCGCAATTGCTAAAAAGACTGTAAATAACATAACATATTGCGAATAACTAGCTTAAGGATTTATACATTTTGATAATAACAATTAAATAAGCCAAATGACGCGACAAACGAACGTTGCTCAAAGTAGCCAATAATAACAACATGGAAAACAGATGATTTTGATCTGTTGCACAGAGTTTATTTAACAATATGGTATATAAGTAAGAAATACGTTTTTTTTTTCAACCAGTTTATACAGTGATTTCATTCTCTCTTCTTTATATTTATAGTACTTTGCTTAATAACTTGCATGATTTACATAAAGGGAAAAAGTAGGGCCCCTGTTCAAGTTTGTGTGAGAGGAATGGGGGGGCAATAGCAGAATCCATTCTGTGTTTCCAACAAGCAGTCAACCAGTGATCCCCATTGCCTCCCACTCAGCTAAGGGGCCCCCCTCTCTCCCTCTTTCTCTCTTTATATTTATATATCTGTATGACAAAATTAGGACAAAAAGCAACAATATTCTACATCTGCAAGACAGAACCTCTGGATCCAGGCCAGTGAGACGTTGTAAATGTGTACATTTCCTCTCTGGGGCGGTGCTGTATTGTCTGAGTGATGCATATGTGTGTGTTTCTTCGTGTGTGTCTGCATACATGCGTATGCACAGTTCCTATCGATACAAACAAATAGTTCTCCTCATACAAACTTCACAATGAGGAAAGGAGGAAATGCCTCCGAATGCATGTCTGAAAAAAATGAAACAAAACTAGAATACAATCGCCAGGAAGGATGACAGACAGAGCGAAGAGACCCTGACCTAAACTCCCAGGCAAATTATTTTACAGTCTTCCAACACAAAAACAAAATGCTGCAAAGTTAGACAAGGTATAAAACAAAAGGTATGAATAATATAATGAAGATTCGTAATTTTCTTAAAAAAAAAAGGCATGAAACCAGACCACCCTCACATGAAACCAAAACAAAACATTGACCACACAAAGGTCTAAACTGAACAAAAAATATATTCTTTGTGATCTATATTTTTCTTTTAAACAACAATTTTCAAATCCTTCTTAAAAGGAAAAAAAAAATATCAGTCTTTTGTTTTTAGGAAACATCAACATTCCCTGTTCCATGTCGACATAAATTTAATTTTTTCTCCCCCCTCCCCAGTACATTTCTTTAAACTTTTTACATGTCAGTACAAAATGTTTTGAGAATATTAGAGAAAAACCAACAGCCACAAAAAAAGACGAGCGGGGAGACTGTGGTGGGTGGAGTCTCCCAGTAAACGCTACAATCCCTCCACAAATTTCTCCAGCGTGTCTCCCGTCGTGTCTCCCACCATGCCTAAGTCACTGGGCAGCCCTTGGCGGTTGGGTGTATTGAGTTGCGGGAGCATAGCACTCTGCTCGGCCGTGCCTATGTGCCCCTGGTCCATGGAGCCAGGCATGGGCGTCGTCCGACCGGGGTGCGGCGATCCTGTGTGCTGTGGTGAAGGCTGCGGCTGAACCTGTGGGGAGGGACTGGAATGTGGCGGAAGCTGCCGCGATGGAGGTCGGGGCGACTGTACAGGGGCCGGCGAGCACACCTGATTACTGAGTACATTAGCCATGGGCTGGCCGGGAAGGTGCGCGCCTTGTGGCTGACCAGAAAGCAGGTGAGTTTGTGGGCTCATGGGACTTGGTTGCGCCGGCGAGCCCATTGGAGGCTTGAGGACGACCTTTTGCTGCTGCTGCTGCTGCTGGAGCATGCGTTGGTGAAGAAGGTTGGATGTACCGTCCATTCCCATTCCGGCTTGCCCCATTTGGGCCATTGGGGGCAGCTGTCCCATGGGTCCACCTGTTGCTTGCATGGCAAGCTGTTGTTGCTGCTGCTGCTGCTGCATCCGGAGTTGCGTGTAGTTGGTAGCGGTCCCTTGTGCCTGCGGGAACTGGGCGTGTGCCTGCGGCATCACTCCTTGCTGCTGTTGTTGCTGCTGTCGCAAAAGCTGACGGCGGTACAGCTCCTGCAGCTGTGGGTTGTTGGCATGCGCAGGGTTCATGAGCTGCCCCTGTGCTCCAAGGGCTGCCATGCCCTGAGGAGCAGGCTGCTGCGCTTGCTGCGGGGGTGCCATGCCGGGTCGCGGCACCGCTTGCATTGTTGCCATGTTCTGCACAGGATGCATGCCCTGTTGACCTTGCTGCTGCGGCGGCTGGTTGGCGTGGTACTTGGCTGTCCTCTGCTTGATGAAGGCGGCCATGAGCTGTGGGTTCGATTTGAGAATGTTTAATACCTGCTGCTGCTGCTGGGGCGAGCTGGGTGACTTGAGGGTGAGCAGCAGGTCTTGCAAGGCATTGGGGGCAATAGCTCCGGGTCTCTGGGGTGCCTGTGGTCGTGGGCCCTGCGTGGGCACCATCATGCGTGGCTGGGTGGCTTGCTGGGGCATCGTGGGCCTCTGCATAGGCATGGACTGCGGTATGGTCTGGGGCGGAGCAACCTGCTGCTGAGCTGCTTGCATGCCAGGCTGAGGGCCTCCTGTCCACTGTCCTTGCGGCATGACCTGTTGCCCGCGTGGCCTGACATGCTGCATGGGCGGCTGCATCGGGCCTGGCATGCGTGGCTGCTGGTGGTTCATGGGAAGGCCATTCATGGTCATGCGATAATTTTGTTGGTGCTGAGCCTGCGCGACCATCTCTATGTGCCGTGCCACTTTTACTGCCATAGGCGGAGGCTGTTGCTGCTGAGGCTGTTGCGTCGGTGGTGGCTGCTGCTGTGGAGGAGGTGGTTGCGGGAGTGGGGACTGCTGCTGATGAAGCGGGGAAGCCTGTTTGCCCTGTGAAGCTTGAGGAGAGGGTTGTCCGTTGCGGGGAGCATTGGGATATGCCGGGGACATCACACCCGCATTGGGAGTCGTTGGCTGATTGGTAATCGGTTGTGGTGTTTGAGGGGTGTTGGGTTGGGGATGCGAGGTGGGCGTGTTTGGGGTTGTTGATGCAGGTGGTGAGGGTAGGCTCTGTGGCATGGCTCGGGACTGCATAGTAGCCATGCGTCTGCGCATCATCTGCGCCTGCTGGAGCCTGTGCTGCAGCTGCTGCTGACGCAGTTTGTGCTTGATGTTGAGGCAGAAGGGCACTGGGCACTTGTTCTCCTGACAGTGCTTGGCGTGATAGCAGCAGAGCGCAATCAGCTGCTTGCACACCGGACAGCCGCCGTTTGTCTTGCGCTTGCAGCCCTTGGTGTGCTGCACTACTCGCTTCATCTTCTGGCAAGACGGCAGGGAGCAGTTGGCATTGCGGCACTGGCAAGCATGCACCAGAGACTGGATGCAACGCTGGATGCTTAGACGCCGACTCTCCTGGGGACTCTTGGAGGCCTCGCCGCTTTGACTGTTATCGTCGTCCAGACCCAGACCCCACTTAACCATCTGGTGCTCGTGGCCCTTAGTGTTATAGCAACTGATGCACAAGTCAAAGTCCTGAGGAAAGATGAGGATAGAGTGATTTAGCAAGAGATTGCAAGAAGCCTCTTTATGAAAGGACAAGAAATGGCTATGATGCATCAACTTCAACTGGATAAAACTTGAAAGATGTGTTTAAGCTACTAGTAGAATAGTTGTTACTAAAACATCCCACAGCTTCCCGAGTTTCATAATCCCAAAGATTTACTTTTCTTGTGCACAAACACAACCTCATCCACTACTGTTTATAAAAAGGCAGCTGTAAAGTGTTACAGGAGCCTCTGGATCTTACCTCGCAGACAGTACAGTGCCAACGTGTCTCGACATGGTGTTTACATTCGTTGCAGGTGTAGACAAAGCGGTCCTGGCCCTGGTTGTGCAATTCCACCAGCATGCACATGGTGCTCCATTTGCACCGCCGTAAAGAGCTGAACTCCCAGTGCTTATCCCGTGCTAGTGTCAAAAAGGCGTCCCTTCCGTCCATCAGGTCGCAGGTCAGAAGGGGATCGGAGTCAACAATGGGTAGTAACGAGTTGACGATGGGCCCAGAGTGCAGATGGATTACAAAAAACACCTAGGAGGACACATAGGACAAGGTAAGAGCTTTCACGATTTTTCCAGCTTAAGTATGACGTGCAAAACTTCTAGTTAAACAATGCACATGACTCATGTAATGCCTTTAGAGCAAGTTAACTCAGATGAACTAAGAACATATAGTGAACCTCTTTGTGTTTCTCCATTGTGCCGTAGAGTTTCTGAGAAAGATCATTGGCTACATTCGGCATCCCAGGTTTCTTTTTATTAGCTCGGCTCACACTGCTTTTATTCTTATTTGTTTTCTTGTTGTTCTTCTTCTTTGCATTCTTACTGTCCCCAGGCGTGCCCTGTTAGAAAGAATAAAAGAGTCTATAAAAGGTGTCTGGAGTTTGTAAAACATGTAAATTAATCTACAGAATATGAAATAAAAAGGAACCCTATGCAGAGTACTCTAAACATGTTCACCTCTGGAGTTTCACAAGCTGCCGTGTTTTCTTCTTTTTTCCTCTCCTCTTCTTCCTGTTCCAGCTCCTTGATGCTCTCCTCCAACACATTGGGCCAAAAATCACCCTCAAAATATGGAAGCTCATTTGCACTCGTCAAACGGTCCTCCGTTGCTTGCTTAAAGATGTCCTATTAAACACAAACATATTATATTTATACCATGTAGCTGTGTATTGTATTGCATATGCAAAATCAAAACATCACATGGTCCCTGCTATACCTTGTAGTCATGCAGTATCCGCTCCGCAAAGGCCTTGTCCAGCATTTTGCGGTACCACTCCTGCAAGCGCTTGGGTTTTGGGATTTTCTGGTCAGCGGGGTGACAGTGGAAGATATAGTCATCCCCTTCACTAGGTGGACACGCCCAGATGTGTGCCATTACATATCTGCAGTAAAAATGTTCAAAGTTCAGAGCATGAACGGGAACTGTATGTCTCTCATGTTTCGAGAAAAACGAATATAGTGAAACCTACCCGAGTTTCTTGACGTATTCCAAATAGCCGATGAGGATTTCGTGATAGACTGCTGTTCTCAGCAGGCGAGGTCTGAAGAAGTGAATACTATCGAGGTACGATATGTATACCCGTCTAGGTAGGCACAAAAAAAAAAAAGAAACAAACAAACAAGCTTTTACCATCACTGCATGCTGAGCATTAAGTGCATTGCCGTATATCTCTGTTGATCCTCTAAAGAAACTCCAGTAGGAGTTTACCTGGTGTTAGGGAAATGGCATTCAGAGCCGTATTCTTGGACGTGCATGCCGAAGAAACACACGTCCACTCCGTCAATCTCCTCAAAGGCGAAAAGTGCTTTGGTTCTGTAGGGGAAGCTCTCGGGCATCTCTCCTGTGTCTACAAACCTGAAACGAAGCAGGAGTTTAGTCCACCTTTACCTATTCGAGGAACAACATCAATGTTTTGTTTGAAGAACCAATACTGAAATTAAACTCTGATCATCCAGACTTGCCCCCTGAAGGATTAGTTAACTGGAAAAATAAACTCCTAGTATGGAGATTACATGTACCTGGCCTTCATGCCAGGTTTGACCTCCACCGTTTTGTCTGAACTGGCTACGACTCGCACGAACACCTCTCCAGCTTCCGGATGGTTCTGTCTCTTCAAGTACTTGTTCACCCGATCCTCTATGTATGTGCCTAACCGCGTCGACTGCAACCCTGGATCAAAGACACCAGCGTTAAGTACAACGACACTAGTAACGGGATAGTTTTTAAAGAAACCTGATATTTTTATTGAAAGCTGAGAGATTTCACCTATAAGAACGGTTACCAGAAGTAGGCACATTTGACCTTTGTACTGATCAATGTTTGAATGATCAAAGCCTGAACTATGGATTGAATCTATGAACTATATCTGCTCATCTTATCAAGTAATCATGTTTCTTCAGAAGACTTGGACTGCAACACTAAGGGGGGGAACAGAACCTGATTTTCGACGTGTCCCAGGGTCAACATCTGGAAAGACATTGCGATTAGCCAATCAGATATGAAAATTTTCATATTTTCATTTTTTGTATATTAACAGATTTATTTACATTTTTAATTTCTTTTTTTACGAAATTTGCAGTTTCAACCCCTTCAAGATAATGGTGATAGAAACAGCTAGTGAAGGGACAGAAATCTCCCATGTTTCAATTAAAAATACCTTTATTAGCGTTTCTAAGTTGAACAGAAGCGACACAAGGAAGAGTAAACGACCATCCCTTTATGATTAATGCAGCACAGGAACAATCCTATTACTCACTTTTTGCCGAAAACTTGTTCTCTTTTCTCGTCTTCCCACTCTTCTTCAAACAGTTCTCGCAGATAAAACTGCAGAGAGAAACACTCATTAGTGCTGATTTCCCGCTTCGCATCCAGAATCGATATCGGAGCGACGCGGTTCGCTCTGAGGTGTTTTCAAACTCACCCAGAAGGCCAGATGACCTCGTAATGCAGGACACAGATCTGATGCATCTTCCGCCCACAGTCTTTACATTCAACAAACCTGAGAGGAGGAGAATTGATTAATGCGGCTTTGTATTCTGGCAGCTTTCCTTTCAGCACGTGTCTGAATGCGTAGTCACTAACTGCGAGAGCAGGTAGTTAACGTGGAATACATCATTCAGTTTCTTTTCCTCCGGTTCTTACGCATTTGCAAGCAGGCCAATGCAAGTGCGCCTTTGTAGGAGGGGTGGATTTGGACAACTTTTGGATAATACTGATGCTTGTGGACTGCAGGGTTGTGTTAGTGTGGTGGGAGTGTCTTTATGCACTTTGTTGTAGACAGCAGGAGGCGCAAGTGAGCAGAAGTAACAAGCCAATACGGACCAACATAGCCTTAAAATTACAGCACGTGCTGCTCATTGAATTCTGGGAAATTAAGTGTAGCGTTAACTTACGGCTCAGGGTCTAACGTGTCATTCTTCTTTCTTTCAAACTGGTCTTTAGAGATCATGCTGCATACAAAGAAGATCCACAATCAGGTTTGTTTAACATTTGAACCATTAAAAAATGATTCAGTTTATTATGGATTGGAGAAAATGAATCGCTCACGTCTGGGGCTGAGCTGGATCATCTCCTAGCGTCACACTGTCTCCCTGAATCTCATTGAAACACTTCTCGCAGAAATGATACCTGCATACACACAAACAGTTGAGTCGCGAATCGCTTCCAAACAGAATATCAAATCTTTATGATGATTAGAAAGACATTTGACGCTGTAGAATATCACAATGTGAATGGCTTCCTAGTGTTCAACAAAAACAAAAAAATAATAGTAATAATAATAATAATAAAGTAATAGTTCACCGAAAAATGCTGAAAATGACAAATTATTAATTATTGCTGTAGAGAAATATAATGGTACAATCATGTGCTATATATTTAATATAACATTTATTTTATATATAACACTAATTTATATATATATATATATATATATATATATATTTACACACACACACACATTATTATTATTATTATTGTATATATATTACATTATACAATGCTGTATTTTTACCATTAAGTGCTATTATTGTGTATTCATTTATTATTTAAAAATACCTTTATTTGCACATTATTTATTTATGCTATTCTGGAAATATACATCAAATGCAAAACTGTATTTACCTTGGTTTAATTTACCTTTTTCAGACGAGAAAGCAATATTATGAATAGAGCTCTCTTTATTTTAGCAGGAAACGGTGGTTTGAAGTTTAAAAATGCCTTAATTATGGATTTGTTTCTTACAAACGCACATCCTTTCAAGCAATTGGATTACTGTGATGTTTTTATCAGACGTTTGTTCTGACGCCACCCATTCACTACACCGGTGAAACCTGAGGGTGTGTAAACATTCAGCGAATCTTCAGTCTAGGGTGAACAAGTCCTTTAATACAAAGATGATTGCAAAAAAAGACTGTATTCTCAGTGTCAGCAGTGGATGCAATGTCTGCGTCTGCTTCTTCAGAGGTCCTGCAGAGACAAGTTATGTACTGCAGGGGGCACAAGGGAGCCTGTTATGAGTAAGCAGGCAATTTGCAGCAAAAACAAAAAACAAAAAAATACTAATAAATGTGCCAGTGCAAATATTACAAGTGCCAATAAATTAGGACAAGCTGGAGACTTCGAGCAGCGTAACCATGAAGAAAGAGAAAGGGAGAAAGTTTTGAAAATACGCCACACAGCGAGGTTTAGCGTCAGCGTCTGATTTGATGAATGTGCGTCGAAACCACACTGAACGGACTACGCCAAATGACAGAGAGCACGTCGACTTTAGCTTGAGTGTGCTCTTAGGCGGTTTCTAAGGCTGTCGGCTACTGGATTCATCTCACCTGTTCTGATAGCTGTAGTAAGTGCCGTCTCGGGGTATTGTACACAGCTGCTTGCCGTAACAGCACAGCGTCTGAGGAGAAAACTCGTACTGTGGGAGAGAAGAAGAAAAGAGAGCTCAGACGACCAGGAGCTGAATAGTAAATAAACGGCAGTATAACATTGTATTCTTATTGTATACTAAACTAAATAATACATCTGCATGTGTAAAGCGCTCGGACATGCATGTTAAGAAATTCATATTTTGATGTTCATGTAATTCAAAAATATTTTGTCCTCTGACATATGTTTTTACGGATTATTTTAATTACTGTTATAAAAGCTGTAGAGACTAAATATTTAACATAACATTTATTTGCACATTATTATATTATATTATTATTATGTTGTGGAGCAATATTATTTAATAACCGTTACACAACAATTAATTAAAATTAATTTTGTTGTCCGACAATTCAACAATAATATATTTAATACACTTATTAACACATTATTATAAGTGTTATTATTTTAGAGTGATTCTGCAAAACCATTTACTACAGAGGAATATACTAAATATATTATAAATAACTAAATTTAATATATATATATATATATATGCAATATTATATATTTAATTCATTATACAAATAATATTTTATTTAAAAAACACATTTATTATTATTATAATTATTATTGTTGTTAGTGGATATATCATTGTACAACAATATATTATACATTGCTGTATTTTTATACATTATTAACCATCATTATTAATGAGTGCTTTTATTGTATAGCAATTTAATTAGCACATTACTTTTTACGTAATGGTGAAAATATACAACTATTAATAGTACAACAATTTATTCGACAACAATATATTTAATATACACTTTTCCACACATTATTATTATTATTATTATTACTACCACCATCTTCATTAGTGTTGTTGTTGTGTATTGGTATTATTACTACTTTACAGTGATGTTATAAAGCCTTTTACTTCAGAAGAATATATAGAATATGCTTTCATTTACATTTTTGTTCTTTGAGAAATTATTGTACAACCATTCAATGCTATATTTAATATACGTTTATTATTATTATTGAGTGCTATCATTGTATAACAATTTAATATATATAATAATAATAATTATTATTAGCTATGTGGAATGATAACATTCGATAATAATATTAGATATATGTATTAGATAATATATTTAACACACATTATTATTATTGTATAACCGTTTATTATTATCAACTGTATGTGGACTAGGGATGTTCATTTCGGTTCACACATTTTTATATCGGCTATGAGTGGCGTATTTTAACAATGCAGCAAACCTTTTAAAATAATTTGGTAAAATACTGAAATAAAATGATGGTTAATTGATCGGTCGGTTAACGGTTAAAATGAACACCCCTAATGTGGACTGAGGACATGAGAAGCTGTACTGTATGCCGGCTCCTCTCACCTTCCTCCCGCAGCAGTAGCCGAGGCTCTGCATGACGGGGTCGATCTCCTGCTCGAACACCTCGGCCAGTTTGGAGCAGTACTTGTAGACGCGTGACGTCTTCCTGTTGTAGAGCCAAGCGTTGTTGAACATGAGCCACACGTCATCCACGTACTGCCACGGCTCCTGATACTGGCCCGTGTCCAGCTTGCGCTTGATCGTCGACAGGTCTATGGGGTTCTTCACGATATCGAAGTAGTCCTGAGGGCAGAAGAAGAAACCCCTTCACAGTTCGCTCAGCTTTCACGTTTCTAAGGAGGATTCGATGACGGTATACAGGCGTGAGAGACTCACAGGGATGCCAAGGAGTATGGGGTCCACAGGCTGCCGGAAGGGTAGAGACTCAGGATCCTGTCTGTAAAGAGACTCCAGAGTGGGCATCAACGCCTGCCGCAGCTCCTCTGGCTTGAAGACTGAGAAGCGAGAGTCGAGATTAATGAAAGCGACAGAAATAAAAGAAACGTAGAGCATTTGAACAGAAGAGAAAAATATCAGTGCATACTTTTTCGACGAGACTGGGGCGGTGAAGACGACGATGTGCCGTTCGTCCGGCTTTCGTCTTCCTCTTTGGTCTCCGTCTTCAGGTCGGTCTTCTTGTCCTCGGTCTCCATCGGCTCCTGCTTAGTCTCCAGCCCCTCCTGCTCCTCCTTTTTGACCAATAGGGAGCCAGTGTCGTCCTTCGTCTAACAAAGGCAGAACAACCGTGAGCCATGAACTGTATATAAATACATTCAATATTGTAAAATACAATTCATATTTGCATATATTTTATTAGTGCAGTCAAACAATTAACGGTGATTAATCACATCCAAAATAAACTAAATTTGTTTATCTAATGTGTATTATATATATATATATATATATATATAAATAAAGACACTATAGAAATATATTTCTATGTTAAATATATTTTTATAAAATGTATATAATATACATGTAAATACATATATTTTTGAAATATATCCTTCATGCCGTGATACAACCATTTGAAAAAATTAAATACGGAGAAAGTTGCTTTTAAAGCTGTCCAAATTAAGTTCTCAAAGATTCATATTATTCATCAAAAATCACATTAAATATGTTTACGATAGGAAGTTTACAAAATATCTTCATGGGACCTGATCTTCACTTAATATCCCAATGATTTTAGTCATGAAAGGAATTTTTTTTAATTTTGACTCATACAAAGAATTTTTGGCTTTTGCTTCAAATATACGCATGCGACTGGTTCTGTGCTCCAGGGTCACAGATATTAAAAACAGTACATAAACATATCATGTAAACAAAAACTTTTATTTTGGATGCGATCAATCACGATTAGTCGTTTGACAGCATCTAATTAATATCTGTGCCAGTCTTCAGCGTCACATGTTCCTTCAGAAATCCTTCTAATATGCTGATTTGCGATGCATTTCTTGATTCCACCGATTCCATGATCAGTGTTGAAAACATATCAAAACACACCTCCATCTTCGGCTCCGTTTTGATGTTTACGTCGTATTCTTGCTCCTCTGTTTTAGTGTCATTGGGCGGTACGTCAGGCACGGCATGCTGGGAGTGCAGCTCGGAGCTGGCTGCTGATGCTGGGGTGGGCACACGGTTTTCACCGCTCTGAAAGACAATCAATCAGATTCACTGACGTTTTTTTGTCTAAAAGCTGAGCACTTATGCTGTCGTTTTTGGAAAGACGGCACTGTTTGGATTCACTCATAGCGAGTTTCCCTGGAAGAATAAAACCGATTAACCATTAACAAATACTGCCACCTACTGGTATGGAGGAGTTCCTTAACCCAGGCGCATGAAGTGCTCAAAATTGTGAATATGAATGGGAATATACTTGAGAGATATTTTACTCATAACAAATTCTAGGGGTGCCAATACTTGTGGACAACATGTATTGGAGAAAAACATTTATTTCACAATCAGATTTTCTCCCCATTTCAATTGTTTTGCTTCAATGATAGGTTATAATTTTGTAAACGTTTTGAATAAAATATAAAAAAGATAAACAATGCAGATTTATTTTCACAACCACCTTTGCTCAGATTTACCAAAGGTGCCAATATTAGTGGAGGGCACTGTATATATTGTGGCGAGGCGACTGCCTCGCCGACGAATCACTGCCTTCCCCTGTCTCTAAAGCGCCGCCCTTCACCAGTCTCCCGATGTGAGTGGGCGGGAGAGAGGGGAGGCACATCACTGGACACCGCTGGCGGCGTGTGATGAGGGCACACGTGAGCGGAGTCAAGCCTCATCACCGCCGCCTTTATAGGATCGTCGGTGCCTCCCCTCGGGAGACCGGTCTCTTCCCCGTGCATGCACACTGGTGTCCTCGTTGGTCCGGGAAGGAGGCGGCGGAGCTACGCCGGGCTG
>JAUCMU010000047.1:9834719-9859765 GCA_032275025.1 Enteromius treurensis | reverse complement strand
AGTACTGACACACAGATATCTCAAATATAATAGGTAGCACACAAATTCTGAATGCCTTTGGCAGATCTCAAATGAGCTAGTTTAATCTAGATTAAAAAAAAAAATCTATGCCCACCCCTAATATATATATACACACACACACACACACACACACACACATATATATATATATATATATAGCCCAGCCCTAATTCGTGCAAAATTCAAGCATTTTTCAGCCCTTACCGCTATAAATTACTAGCTCTCTGCACAAAGGGATTTGAATTGAATACAAATGCACACACCTGCCATTTCTGACATCCGAGTGCTGCTTTCAGACCCCATCAGTCACTAACCCCTCCATCACAGAGACGAGTTTTGTTCATCAAATTTGCATAGGGCACAGATGAGAGGTGTATGCATGTAACATGGCACTTTACGCTGAGAGCTTTTCATTTGCCTTCACATCAAGTATAATTCTGCGGCAGGCCTTCAAACAAAATGGCAGAGTTTAAGAGCGTTCTGGCAACCGCTCTCGTAACACGAGCATTTAAGCCTAATAAAAAGCACAAGTGCAGGAATGAGTCATGCAATCAAAAGACGAAGCAGCAAAGCGCAGCTCCAGATAGAGAGCAATAATGTGAGTCCGTCTGCTGCTGCGCTGAACTGGACACACTGGACTTGATTTACATCGCAGTACTGGAACGACAAGAAAAGACATGAAACAGACTGCAGATCAAAGCCTATAGGATTACAGGAATTTTGGGGATTTTTTTTTTAACATTTTGTGGCTAAAATCTCACAGTGTGCGCTGGGCTTTAATATACAATTAAATTGACTAATTGCACAATTAGGTTAATTCAGTTCATTAGATAGCCTATACTGTGGGGTGTTGGACTAAACCACAACGAGTCTTTAATATAGCCTATTTCATGTTAATTATGTTTTAGTCCACTAACATTTCGTCAACTGGTCAGCCCTAATTGCATATATATTAATTGCCCTTATTTCAAAAATGCATATTCGATTTGCTGAAAAGCTGAAAATAATAACTGATACCCCCGGTTTCACAAACAAGGCTTAAGCCTAGTCCTCGACTAAAATGTAAATCTAAGCGGTTTCGACCGAAAGAAATTGGCACTGACTGATATTAAAATAAATCAGTGTCTTGGTTTTGTCTTTAGATGAACACCAGTGAAGTCTTTTTCTAAGACAAGTTAAAAACTACTTAAACTAAGGCTTAATCCTGGCTTAATCTAAGCCCTGTCTGTGAAACCGGCCCTTAATGTTACATCCACCTCAAATGTGTATTAATTGATGGCAACAGTAACATGTAAAAACACTGGAAAAGAGTGAATGTATGTATATATATATATATTTTTTTTTTTTTTTTTTTTTTTTTTTTAAGTTTAGTTTAAGTCATTTTAGAATGCTTCTAACTCATTTTATGTTAATTAGCTGCTAAAGTTTCGTTACAAATTTCACAATTTTATAAAATTATCTAATATTTTGTGGTGGTATTTAAGCTTTACATAAATTGACAAAAACTATTTTAATTGTGTTAGTTATTAACAACAAAAAAGAAATTGGATAAAATCATAATACTGGCTAGAAACCTAACCGGACCAAAAAAATATTCGTTTTTTAAAAACACTTTATTTTATGGTTACACCTATTAGTTGCTTATTAGCATGCATATTCAGTATATGGTGTTGTCACGGTACCAAAATGTCTGTATTCGGTATCGATGCCAGTGAAAATAAAAATAAAACCACACAATTTTTATTAATAAAGTCAAACTACAATAAAACGCACAAAAATCACTGCCGTTCTTTACTTATTTTAACTAGTGTTTCAAGTTTTTCCACAAGTAATTGAACCTATGAAAAACAAATTTAATTTGTCTTTTAATTAATGAAATTTAAACACATTTTATTTATTTACTATTAGCATTAAAGCTAAATATTGTGGGATTATTTCTTAAATAAACTTTTAAACATTAGTGGTAGTAGTAACCCATCGCATACATTATTATAATAGTAATATATTTCGGGCACAATGTCTAAACCAAACTTTTATTTTGACGGGTTGCCGTGGATACCTTTACGTTTCTGTGTGATATCCTGGTTTACTGAAGTGAAACTGCACTTGAAGTGACTCTCAGAGCAGTTCTGGAGATGTTGTTTATGTATTTATGTCTTTGTTGAGACGACAGATGCTAAAATCACCGCGAGTAGTAAACAAACCCGCGCGTCTCTGCCATTCAGTCGTTACCACAGAGACGCATCGCGGAAATCTCGAGGTACCAGCGCTACTTAAAACAAGCGACCACTGCTATTTAGAAATTATTCACGGTTTATAGCAAGCGAACAAAACACTCGGACAAATTTTGTGTTTATTAGCAATCTTTTATGCTTTATGACTGTCAGTTTGTTCTGGAGAGTCATCCGAGTAAATAATTCAGCGACATGACCTCAGGTAAAAGTTACATGAGTGGTATTATGTGCAGTGTTAAAATCGTAAAAAAATAAATAAATAAATCTTAAAAGCCAGTGAGAACTGGAATTTCGCGTCAAATTTTACTTCTGTGTTGTGATATACTTATATTAAAAGAGGAAAATAGAGGGCGTGGCTTGTTTTTTTCTACAGCAAATTGATTGGTTGTAGTAAAGTAGGCGTTTCATTTAGTACGAACAATGACTGCTGGAGGGGCGTGGTCAATGATGTCACACTCAAGGGAAATCTTTTTTTTTTTTTTTTTTTTGTGGACTGACTTACACGGAGGAATTGTTCAGCACAAAAATAGCAATGTGAGCTAACAAAATAAATACAGACTTTAAAATCTGCCGTTTCCAACCAGGATATGCAACGTGCCAAAATTTCCATTGTAGCACATTAACTGATGATAGGAATATTCACGAAGGACCATTTTCATTGACGTTATCTCAAATCTTCACGCGACCACAGCAAAGGTAACTAGCCGCCTCACCTTGTTGATATTTCCGGCTTGCTGGGTGTTGATGCCCATCTGCGCCCCCTGTGTGAGCGTCTCTGCCAGGACACTCCCCGCTCCTCCCTGTGCCGCCGCCCCCGCTGCTCCTCCCGCCCCTACAGAAGGTGCCACCTGCATGCCTCCGCCCTGATACTGCATCCCTCGACCGCGGCCGACAGAGCCTAGAGTCCCGTTGATCACCTGACTCGGCTGTCCGGCCGCATTTTGTCCCATCATGCCGCTGTTCAGCATGGCCTGGTTAAATCCCGTGCCGAGTCCCATACCAGCTGAGCCGGCGTTATTGCCCTGCGTCCCAGGAGTGCCGCCTGGTTTTTGTGTTTGAGAGGGGTGGGAGGGCGAGCCCTGGCCCAGGGGACTCTTTCCAAGCCCGCCCAGCTGTGATCCCATGCCGCCGGGCTGCGGACTGGCCGAGTTCATCCCAGCGCTGCTTCCCGGCCGCAGGAGCTCGGACAGCTGCTTGTGCTTGGCAGCAGCGTCGGAGACCATGGGGCCGTGACCGCCTGTACCTGTGGCCCCGCCGTTAGAGGACATGGACATCAGCCCCAGGTCTCCGTTAGGTATCAGCTCATCTGGAAGATCGTTCTCCAGGTCATCCCAGGAAAGTGATCCCAACTCTGAGGAAATAAAAGAGAGGGGCAAATTTAATTCCTATTGACCTTAGTGCACAGAAATTGGATGTCGACGAACGAGCATTTGATGAATGCCTCAAGACGTGCCTCGGGAAAACCAGTTTGCAGGTTTCAATTCATGTATTTCTATGCAGAAACTGAGAAACATGCTGGTTGGGAAATTCCAAAGTGCTTATTAAAAAGAAAAGTGTGTATGATCACTTGAGTCAGACGGTACATGTTTTATTCATCGAGAAGACAAGCACATTTAGGGTTGAAATTTCCAGATGAGCTTTCAAATAATACAAATTATTCTAAAAAATAAAAAATAAAAAGTCCCAGTGCGTGATCTAATTAGCTACGTTTCCTTCCGTGTGCTTTTATGCAAATACTGGGAAATTGCATAAAAAAGGGTTGGTTGTAAATTTCCAAAGTGCGTAAAAAAAAACGGATATGATCGCGTGAGATCCTGAAACACAAATAGATTCAAAAGACCCACTAACTCTGTTTTTAAGCTCAATATTAAGCACATGTCAGATTATCCTATAAGTCCTAAAATCATTTCCTAGGTTTTAAAACAGACTCAAAACGGCGAGTTCAACTTCCTGTGAAGTGAATATGCTGTCTACTCCTACTAAGGTCTGTTCAATTTCATATCATTAAGGGTCTAATGGAAGCTGTGGTTTTGACACCAGGAAAATATTCTTTTTGCAGCTCCGTGCTGTGAGGGAAAACAGCAGAGAGAGAGCAGAAGAGTAAATCAATATGCCTGCATGAGGTTGATCCACCGCCGAGTCTGCTAATAGCTTTAATAAATCCACCTCATCTCTTAAAACCTGCTAATGAACGACTGGCGCGCGACACACACAAACACAGGAGTGTGTACGATACTTCAGAACAGCTGGGAGGAAGGAGACGTTCTCAATCACGCCTGTGACACTGAGAGACTAGCGACAGATGTTAGCATGTTTAGCAGAGTAAATGCCATCAGCACAACAGGACGGATGCTAGAGATGATATCACCGCTGATTCAGGTGCAAAATTAATGGATTTGATAATGATTAGCCCAATGTTATCTAAAGAGAAGGAGCCTGCTTGAACTGTAACCAGTATATAGTACATACTGAATACTACATTCATCAGAGAGGTTAAATGACAATGTGGCGTACTACTGCGTACTATTATACAAAAACACAAAGAAAGAAGTACATACTTCCTTACACGTCACACACAAGGGAAGTTTAAGTGACAATGTAGTATACTACAATTTCTTACGTTTACCATTTAACATGGCATTTCTATAATGTCACAGCAAGCATACAGTACACACTGAATGGTGTGCCGCACACTAGAAAGGAGAAGCAAGAAAGTAGCATACTACTGTAAAGTTTAACAGTCAAGACCACTGCATGCTATTTTTTAATACTGCATAGGTTACTGTACACTAGTGAGCTCACGCAACATGCTGTTTGTAGTATTTACCACTGCAGACTGTTTAATATACTACTTTTACACAATAGTAAGTATACAGTACATACTAAGTATGCTGCACATTAGCAACAATGTAGTGTACTACTGTTTGCAACGTTTACTGAAGAAGAATGTTTTAGGCTACATATTTTTAGAAAAACGCAGGCAGTATACAGTGCATACTGCATAGTATGCTGCACACTAGATGTCAAGTGAGAATGAAACGTCCTACTGTTCGTAAAGTTTAAAACTGGAGACTGAGAAAATTTTGATATCAAACTGTAGGTACGTAAAGCATATAAAGTACTTACTGCATAGTATGCCGAACACTAGTGAGGCCAAATGACAATGTAGCATACTACTGTCTGTAACAATTGCCATTAAAACTGTTTTGCATGCTGGTTTTATTAAATCACAGACAATATCCAGTATATACTTCATGTACAGTATAGTATGTCACACACTAGTATATAAGGTAAGTATACAGTACATACTGCACAGTATGTCACACACTAGTGAGAAGCAGCAATTTCGCATAATATAAAATTTTACATTTACCAGTAAAGACTATTCCATGCTTTTTTTTGTTATAAAATCTTAGTATACAGTAAGTACTGCGTAAGTACAGCACACTAGTTAGTAGTGACAATTTGGCATATGACTGCCAAGCTTACCACTGAAGACTAATTCACTATTTTTATAGTCACAGGCAGCAGACACTAGTAAGATCAAGTGGAAATGTCTGTAACATTTACTATTCACAGGCAGTGCATACTGCATAGTAGGCCACACACTAGTCAATTTGAGTGGCAATGTAGCATACTACTGTTTACTGTTGCAGAACTGTTTTACATACATTTTTAAAACATTAGGAGGCACGATACAACACATGCTGCATACTATACCACACACTAATAAGGACAAGCAATTACGTAGTGCACTACTGTTTCATTTACTTTTTTTATTTTAAATAATAAAGTACCTACTACATAGTGTACTGCGTAATGCTGCAGTGTACGATTATTTGTGATGTTTCACAGTTTCACTTAATAGGAAGACAAATTTCACAGAATGAACAATGAATTCAAGAAACAATATAGCATACTACCATTTGTTTAACTGCTTTACATACTATACCTACAGATACTAAGTGCACAACACATATAGTGTGCCACCTACAAGTAAGGACAAGTGACAAAGCAGTATGTACAGTATGCATGGAATTGTTCGCGATGTTTCACATACCGGTTTTAGAACACAGCATACTACGTTTGCCATATCTACCGTAGCAGAACATTTCACATGGTATTTTTCTATGAAGTAACGGGTAGAATACAGTAAATACAACACACATCAGTTTCCCGTTCTGAAAGTAGCCTGTTTCTGCAGCCCTGAAATCTTGGGTCAACTTTTGTGTGGTATTTCCCAGAGCAATGCGCGAGTCTGATTGAGATGCAGCACGGGTCGCGCTGAGGTCGCACCGGTTCCGAGAGTAAACACAGACACGCTGCCAGACACAGCAGGTGCTAAACGTGAGGGAGGCAGGGATCATCCCTATTCTTTTCTCTCCCCGTTTAACGACCCACATCACGGAGCCAGACTCGTGCAAGTCCTCGCTTTCACACTCAGCCAACGTCCCGCCCTCTCCGTGCTTGGAGCCGAGCCAAAACGCGAAGCAATGCACACGTTCAGAAGCACCTCGGAGTCTGGAGTCCCAACGGGGAGCCAGATTTTTCCCTTCACCATCAGGCTGACGCTCGTTATAGTGGCTCCGGCGGGGGGGGCTATAAATAGTCTCTCCGCACAGCAGCAGACCACAGCTGTCGTTCACAGCGTCTGAAAGATAGTGACCCGTCTGAGCTGGGACAGGTGCACCTCGCCTGGGATTTCACTCAGATGGGGAGGATAGCAAACCAAGACTTTTAGCTCAGCAATCCATCTCTGTCGCTTTCATTCCTATCTTAAAATTTACACCACAGGAAGTTAAAGGGACAATTCACCCCAAAACTAACATGCTGTCATCATAAGTTACTTATGTTCCAAACCTGAAGATGTTCTGAAGATGAACAAAGGTCTTGTGGTTTTGGAACGACACGAGGGCTTGGTAATTAATGACAGAATTTTCATTTTTGGGTGAACAACCCCTTTAAAGGGACAGTTCGTTGAAAAATTTACATTTTCTCTTAATGCCGATATAAATTAATTCTAATTCTGATTCGATTCTGGTTTATTTTGTCATTTCGCAGTTAAGTACAGTGACAGTCAAGACATTTAGGCACTGTTTTACAGACAGGTCTTATGGCGCTTGTCCACTCCATAGTACGGTACGGTACGGTTCAGTACAGCTCACTTTGGGGGGGTTTTCCACTGGGAACAGTCCTTTTTTTAGTACCACCTCAGCTGAAGTTCCAAGCGTGCTGTACCGTTACCAAAACGTGACGTGCTGGTCACTGATTGGCAAATCGTCATTACTGCGTCATTGAACTTGCGACGCGAGACACAACAGACCCGCTAGATTTAAATCAGCACAGCCAGCGAAGGATCGGACACAACTGTTTTGTTTGAAGAAACGCACCTTTTACTATCAACCAAAAATGGCTGTTTCGTGGTCTATTAAGGAAGTACAGATGTTCCTCTCGTTGATAGCCGAGGAGCGGATCCAGCAAGAGCTTGATGAGGCGACGCGGAATGAAAAAGTTTTTCATTCATTCATTTTCTACAGTAGAGGCAGCGCAACTATAACGACACATGAATAATCCCGCCCACTCTAAAGCGGTACTAAACTCCAGTGCAGAGGCAAACCGAGCCGTGCCAAAAAAATATTACTGGTGTACATCTGGAGACAAAACAGATCAGTCAGCGCACAAATCTTTCAATTCAATTACACTTTAGTCTGGGATTAGATTTAAGTCTCGTCTCTGAAGCGGTGGAAATAATGTTACAAAATATTTCAATTTCAAATAAATGTTCTTTTGAGGTTCTGAAATTCCGTGGAACGTTTCTTCAGCATCAAATATCAGAATAATTTCTGAAGGAAGGTGTAACATGCTCAAAACCCGCCACACTGCCACCATTGCGCTCAAAAATGTATATATTAAAACGATAACAACATTTTGAGCCTATGGTTGTTTACTAATCATGTGACACGGAAGACTCGGTTTATTATCCTAACAATTAATAAATGATGTATTAGAATATGTTCAAATACAAACCAGCTATTTTAGTGCGTAGCGATTCCACAAAAACAGCCATTGTGAACAATGTTTTCCAACATTAAAAATGACCAAATCGCACACTTTTGCACGGTTATGAAGAAATATTCCAGAAACACTTCCAGCTTTAATGCTGGAAATCATGCAGGGAAACGTCTTACAAAGGGATGCATTTTAATACGCAGTAGTCAACATGGATCAGTGGATCAAACTACGACTTGGAAGAAAGCTTTGATCCACTTTAAATGTTGACTACTGTAGATATGCAATATGCAATTCTATTATCAAATACATTTCATGTGTAGAAAATTGTTTTACTCTCTCTCTTAAACTCTGCTGTGGCGAAATGTGCTTCAGGAAACTATGATACAGAGTTCAAATATATCAAGAAGTTCAAATTAAGATAATACAATCAATCTTTATGTCCTAAGAACAGCAAGGCAACAAAGCATGAAGCAGGATTTGAAGATCCAGATGATGTAGATCCTTATAATTCCTCCTCGGGTTTGGGAGCGTTTGGGAGTATGTGCCGGCTCCGAGCAGCAGAACGGGTTCAGGTTTCACGAGGCTGTTTAGGCCAGACCTGCTGCTGATAGACAGCAGTGGAGTGGAAAGAGAGACGGAGGGAACTCTTGGCACCGCGGTGGAAGGTTAACGCGGGGCTGGTTTGGTCACATGGCTGACCACTAAAAGTTTTTATTGGGCTGAATCCCATCTTGTAAAAGTGTCATGTTTCCTGCTTTCATCCCACTTCACAAACACGGCATTGTCTCTAAATCCCCGCTTTGGTTTTCGAGATGCTTTTTACCAAAAAAAGCTACAAGCAGAACGTTTAGCATACTTAGTTTCTTAGTTTTATTGAAACTGAATTGGCATTCAAAAGTATTTTTCTATATTGGGGCAAAAAATATTTACCGTAATTAATAAATTCATTGTAAAATATTTAAAAAAAGCAAAAATATATATATTTTACATTATTAGCATTAACAGACTAGGTCTTTTTAAACAAATAATTAAATGGCGCACAACTATTTCTTATTATTTTTCGCTTAAATTCAATGAAAGCAAATATTTGGATGATTTTATTATGCTCTTAACTCGCCTTTAAAAAAGTTCTCATTATCAATTCCTATTAGCAAGTTCACCTTCAGCAAACTTGACATGACATTTTTACAGACTTCGATTCAGAGCGCTCAAACATTTGCTCAATAAAAAGTCAAAATTCATAGTTTTATTAGTGCATCTGACCATGAACTTGCTTGGTTGTATTAAAGAAATGTTTCTAAATGCCATGGTTTCTAAGATAGAAGGACGTTTCTGTAACACAGCACCTGAAAAAGCAACTAACCAACTAGTAGGCCTGCTTCAAACAAACAACCGAAACCCAAAATGTGTACATTGTCACAAAACAAATCCAGAAACATCAATATCTCTCTGTGGTCTCCATGCTGTGCTTGGCTTCTGAGTGCGTTTTCTCTAAAGAGGTCTGGCTGTCCTGTGATGTGTTATCACTACTGAGATGATCCAGGTCTGTGCTTTCAGACTGAAACACCACACAACTGGTGGACCGTGCCAGAATTACTCCAGAAATATCTCCAGCTCTCCTGATCCTGCTTGACTTCTGTAAGGTTTGAAAGAGCTTGCGTTTAAAAAAAAAAAAAAGGAACATTCTAGTCCATCTGTCACTCATGAAGGGACTATCACACCTCAGCCCATAACGGACCCCAATGGCACGTTGAGCTTCAAACGACAGGCATTTGAGAAACCATTCTCAGCCATCTCGTTGTAACAAAGTCCAAATTAAATGGACACACTTTTTCTGAAATGATTGCAGGGAAAATCTGTAAAATTTCACTTGCGACGCTACAGTTGTATCGGTAGCCAGAAGGTCGCCCGCCAAATCCAAAGAGGGGGGAATACGTCAGGCTCCGAGCAGGCAAAACCATAGGTGCGTTCATATTTACATATATACACACAATACTCAATGCCCCTTCGTAGAGTCAACGGTTTGAGTAGTGCGTGCGCAATTAAAACTCCAAAAAGAAAAAAGTTCCCTTCAAATACAAAAAAAAAATGATGCGACAAAACAATTAAAAGTGGAATATGCGGGATATTTCAAGCACTCAACTGTCAAAATAGCATAAAATGACAAAACAAGCTTACTGAATTTATCCACTAGACAGTTCAGTACAGTACAGTATTGAATAGTACGAGGACATCGTGTATCGAGTCATTTTTTGACTGGGATTGCAAACGGGGGGAATTTTTTTGGAAACTCCAAAATTTGAAAAAAAAAGAAATTCTAAACCATTTCCAGAAACTTGCCAGAAATGTTCTGCCTGTTTTCAACCCTACTTATACACACATTCAAAAGGTTAATATTAACAAGTGGAACAACCCAAAATTATTTAAATAACTGATTAATATTTCATAAACACACTAAATAACTGAACTTTTATATAGTAGTGGACAGTAAAAAATATTCATTCATTTTTCACAACAAAAGGTGGTGTCTTGTAACGTATAAAAAGGGCTAACTTAAGGTTGGAATAAGCTTTTGCAGAGATTTTGTGGTCTGAACACTAGTAGCTAAAAGCCGCGGAGCCAGAAGCTACAATTTTTGTAGCGCAAGTTGCTTATTCATATAGTATGCCACACTTTTTTCTTTTTAGTCGTTTAGTCACTTTAACCATTTGCCTATTATTTCTGCAGTTAATTATTCAGAATGTGTGAACAGAATTTACTGTACCACCAGAAACGTCATGGAATTGGGCACATTTTGAATGAACAAATCAAAAGTAGAGCATTTCAATCAATCAAGCTCAAATAAAGATACACACAAATATCTGTGACGTATGTTCAAAATATGCGTGTTCTCTGAATTTTGGAAATAAAAATTAATAAATTAGTATTTAGGAAAGAATAAACTTGATTTGACTTGATCTGCGCACACAACGACATCATTAAACAGGCTTGTATCTAAACCCACCGCCACAAACAATAAACTCTTAAAAATCTTACTTGATTACTAAATATTTAATTCTCCTTTCAGAATATTTTTGTTTGTTTGTTTACTTATCATTTCATTTTTATTTCTTAAATTACAGCGGTTTATGATTCTCTTAACAAAATCACCCCCTGCCATGGAAACTCATGCAGGTCAAGATCTCTGGTCATATTCTTTGATCTGCGTGTTGTGTCAAAGCATGTTCACAGCACAGCTGGACACATCTCTGGTGTGCAGCGCTCAAGGGAAGGCATGTGTGTGAGTTATCTAACTTAGTGCAGAAGTCTAGGTTTTAGCTGACTGTTGGGAGTGTAAGGGATGTTGCACGTTAAGAAGATTCCTCACTATTTGACTAAACGTCTTGATATGTGACGTCAAAGAACAGAAAAACGGCAAGAGGCTAAAGGTATCCAATGTAAATGTCGACGGTGCTTTTAAAGTGAATTTTCCTAGTCTGAACTAGTATGCATTTTTTTATTTTTTTTTTGTATACCTATTTGCTATCCTTTCCTATGAAAATGCTTGCTATGAATGCGAAAACGCAGAAAATTAAACCTGATCCAAATGTTTTAATGACGGATGGAAGCTCTGGAGGCAGTGTGTAAATATGATTGACACAACACGAGGTCGTATTCATAATTTTTTTTTTTTACATGTAAACATTTCGGACGAATGATGGCAACTTTTGCCATCACAAACATTTTGAAAGTTCTTTTCAAAACCCCCATTAGAACCTTTTACATCATTGAGCGGAACGTTTTTCTGGCAGTTAGATTAGAGTTGATATTATTTAGTATATACGGGTGATCTGTTCGCCCTCGTAATGGAAAGCCTTCATGTAAACACTGAACCAAATTCCATTTTGATCAGACTGGCAGATTTGAAATGATTTTGTTAACTGGAAAAATATAAACCAGCTGTAACCGCGTGAACGTATCTACCTTCTCAATCGAACGCGCAGATGTTTATTATTGATTTATGACAGAGTCTGTGGATAAAACTGAATAGCTGCTAAATATTTGCACTATAAAAAAAATATCTTTCAAGCATTTCTATTGAGATACGCCAACATGGCAAACATGACAAACGTGGGTAGCTTCGGCAACATTACCATCAAAGCTTTCTTTCATTTCTGAACGCAGTTACTGAGCACTAAAGTTTTGATCGCAACACAGTAGTGCGTGAAAATGTAACCGAAAATAAGATCTAGAGCTGATATCAACAGAATACGAAAGGTTAAAATTACCCAATCTTGCTAAAAAGAAACATTTATTGACTAAATATCACCTGCATAATTTAAAAAGGAGGTTTTTTTAAGAGTTAGTGTGCATAACTAAATAAACATTTAGGCTACTAGTCTAGAAAACGGATGTAGTCCAAATGCAACTGTTTGATTGCATGGTGATGGTGGAAAAACACTTCCCGAAGCAAATTACACACTTCACCTGTCAAAATAACCGCATCATCAAGTAATATAACCTGAGCGCAGGTATGCAAGATGGATGCTGAAGCGTGTGAATGAACAGCACAGAAGCCAGAGAAGCAGGTCTCTACAGGTGCAACGAGACTTCTCCGCTATTAATCCGAGAGCTCGAGTTTACACACAAACACACTTATAGCTGCCTGCAGACACACATTATCAGACGCATTATGAGCTGATTTGCATAAACGAAGAGGGATGCTGAATTTATGCAGCCTGTATATGAGCTTTCATTGCACGCATGATGCTCAACTAGGCCATAACGCTTGCATGCAGTGGTCACTGTTTATGTGGTTAACGACATCTGAGGTGAGGGGCCTGAAAGTAGCAGGTCTGCGAGAGGTAAACTAGTCAAAAGTGCACTCAGTGATTTTCTTGGGACTTGGCAAGTCCACGTTTATGCTCTGCAAAGCGACACGGTTGGTCACGTGACCTCCATGAAGGGGCGACCCGCTCCGTGTCACACAAAAACGCTTTAACTGGGAAACTGATACGAATATCCGCTTTCTGAGAGATTAATGATTTTTTTTATTATTACTAATCGCTTTTGACAAACTCAACGTCAAAAGCGTGATTAAACATGTTTTAATGAAACGTCTGAATGTAAACAGCGAACTTTCGTGAACGCGTGGACTTCCTAGTGAGCCTACACATATATGACTGTATCATAGCGACCATAAACGACAACTTTCACTTTCAGAGAGTGTCCCGGGACGTGCTCGTGATCTGTCGCTCTCAGCTGGAGCTCTTTGCACGTGCTGATCTGAAACTAACCTGAAGGATGAATGTGATGACAGACAGACTGATGCAATAAGCTATAAAAATGTCGCCTGGGCCCTTTTAGGTGGATGTTTAAGTTATATGCACAAAAGTTTGAACGATAACTATTATTGCTAACTTACTTGATTCCCTCAACTTTAGATGCATTATTCTAGCGATGCTAGTTTCATTAGTAACTCAAGTCTAAACTGCGTATCATTATTTATTCACCCTCCTGTCTGTCCTCAGCGCTGACTTTAAGTGTATGTAAAGACATGCATTGAAGGCTCGTTTCTCCTGTAACGTTACTGTCAAGCGAGTTTTACACAGCATAATATGATTTAATTTGAAGGTGAAGCTTACTGCACCGTTTCTGGACTCGTTTGACAGCTGGCGGGTGAACATGTGCGTTACAGTGCTTCATAAGAGTTGATAATAAGAGTATTCAGCAGGTTTGGGACCAGGCCTGCGGGACTTTTACCTGGAGCGTCTGGAGCAGGTGCTGTCAGCTTCGCTCGCTTCGCGCTTGGAGGGCCACCTTCCAGCACATTTTCAGCCATTGCGATTAAAATGAGCGCCTGGCCGAATGTTGCGGGGAGAGGAATACAAAGCCAAAGATCCTTTCGTCCGAAAAAACAAAACAAAAAAAACAGATGTTACCTTACTTTTGAAAGACGTGGGGAGTGTGGAGCGGCTCGGCGGAGGATTTTCTCAAAAAAGCAGCAACAGCGCCCCGCGTCGCCACCACCATTCACCCCATGATAATCCAACACCCAACACCCACATTATCATCGTTATATTTCAGAGAGAAAACGCCTCCTTTCCGCGAATTCAGCGTTAAATCCCACATAAAATATCCACAGGGATCCTTGCGCGCGAGCGTCGTTAAATTTGCAGCGGCACGCGATCCATTTTCTGACGTCAATTTCTCCCGTGCAAAAAATCGTCTGGCTCCGTGTAAAAATGCACGGTTGCATAAAAACGAGATAACTCTGCAAAAGTGTCCCCTCGGCGCTGTCTGTCCTCCAAAAGCGTCCGGTAAACAATAACCGCTCGGAGCGAAACACGGACGCAAGCGCCGCTCTGAAGGGGAAATCAGATATACCAGGGTTTTGTGGCCGACGAACGCCGATTAAATCCAGGATTTTTCGCTAAAAATTCCTTCGCGGCGATATAAAGGTGTCATTTTCCGCTGAACGGTGTCGTCAAACCTCGATTTGGATGCTCCGCGTCCAAAAATAAAAAATAGTGCTCTATCGAAATCCTGATTCCGAGCCGAGACAAGATGGCGGCTGTTGATTCCTTCGATACAAAAAGTTTTTTTTTTCTTTTTCCAGATAGACGGAGCCGAGGGGGAGGTGGAGCGCGAGCGCAATCACGCCCTTACGTCAAACCTGCTGTCAGCGCGCGAAGCGGCCGGGCGAGGCGCTACAGGAT
Source organism: Enteromius treurensis (assembly GCA_032275025.1). NCBI lineage: Eukaryota > Metazoa > Chordata > Actinopteri > Cypriniformes > Cyprinidae > Enteromius > Enteromius treurensis. The sequence continues at coordinate 9,844,800 of JAUCMU010000047.1, read as the reverse complement.
CACAGATCGTATTCGGACAAGGTTTTTTAATAGATGCGGTTACATTGAGCGGGTAGTTTGCGATAAAACAAGTCGTTGAGGAACAGTGCAAGTTATATTCATTTGAAATATATAAAGCTTGATAACTATTCTTTTGGCCGATATCGTTTTCATTAAAACAAGCTGTTTAAGAAAGCGTTTCCAATTTTTTCATTAATGTTAAAAAATTTAAACATTCATTTTTATATCCTGGTTGTTTATGCCTACTCCCTACATCTGATATTAATGGAAGTGTCAATTTAAAACATTAATAAGAATTTATAATGATAATAATAATAATAGTTTCTCCCACACATAAAACAGACACACACTTCTGGTATCTTTTCATTGTTTCTCTACTCTGGAAATCTGGCACATGCACATGTATTATCAATTTTGAAACATAAAAATCAAAAAAACATTACATGATATGTACATACAAAGTGAGTGCACTGTGCAAATGTATACAGATTATGTTTTTTTTTTTGTTTTGTTTTTTTGCCTGAATATAACGGCTAATAAATCAATACCCGCAGTGTCTCATGTGCATAAGGACAAATTATTGAAGAACATGTGCTGCTGAGAAAAATAAAAAATAAAATAAAATAATCAACAATAACAACATCTTGCCCACATTCCACAGCTCTGTCTTGCTGCTTCTGCCCCCACAATTAAAATTCTTTGGTATACACATATTCCCATATATGGCACAAAAACAATTAATACACAGTTAATAAAAGCAAGTGAAGTCAAATCCAAGGGCACATTTTTAACACTCGAGCACCAAAAGAGTTGCACTCAAATATATGTCTCTTACCCCATTAAGATTTGTTAAATTCTATACAAACCAAAAGTGTGAAGCAGTGAAAGTCATGTGACAATGACCAAAACGACATGAAATTTGAAAGAAAATTACAAGAATGCGGGCAGTGGTGAAATAAATGGGAACAAATCGCACATAGGCCAAGATTAAATTCACGCTTTTCCATTTTTGTTCTTTTAAAATACAAAACTTTAGTAGAATTCAATCTGAGGCACTTTTCAAGAGTTAGGCCTTCTGTGCTTGTTACATTAGGAGAAGCTGGGTGCAAAACCCCCATTTCTCCTCGCTTTAAGTGGCTCCCTTTCATAAATATGCCCTTTTGATATTAGGCTCCGTGGCTGCACACCGATTCGTGCACAGTCCCAATAAATACAAATGCATTCAATACAAAACCACATACATTATGCACAGTTAATTATAATTCAATACTGTCAGCACTGGGCTTCTTTAGCCAATGGAGTGATACAATAACACCAAAGTGAATGTGTTGGCTGGAAAGTAGTGCGCCACAAAACAATTAACAGCTAAATCAAATCCCTTTTCCATCCCGAAAAAGTTCCATTTAAAGATACACAGTGTACATTTTTGTTTGTTTTTTTTAAGAAAAGGCTGGAATTATAATTTCACATCAAAGAGGAAATAATCATATAATACAATAACATAATATCGTAGGTGTTCTGAAAAAGCTGCGGCGTCAAAAGACTCTGTCTTACGATTGAGAGGGAAAAGACGGAACAAAAAGGCACTGGATTTTTTTTTTTCCATTTTTGAGAACAAAGTAGCGATTGCTCTGTAAACAGAAATAAAGAAAGAAATCTGTCCTCAAACCTCAGCGACAAGCTTATACACGACCGCAGAAGATACAGATCCTAATAAACGACTCGCTTTGCTTGATTGACGATTGAAATGTAAGACGCATCGCGAGAGATACTGCAGATTATCAAACAAAACAAAAAATGTAAAGAAAATCAGGTAAAGCAAAGAAAATCAGATTCGAAAAACAGAATTGATCAGATATTCTAAAAAAAAAAAAAAAAAAAAAAAAGCAAGCAGAAATAAACTAAATTGCAAGCCCCTAGCCAACTTATGGCAGCACAGGAACCTTCTTCTACAAGGCCATGGAGTGAACTGGTATCGCAAGTGCACGGTGGGCAATAAAAACAATGGCAACTCAGGCTCTGCTGGCACCATCACAGTGAAAAACAACTTATTCCGATATGAAAATCCGAGGCACTGAATGAAATGAATTAAAATGCACTGAAAAACAATCTGTTCAACTGAACGCTTCATTGAAGGCTTCGCTGGCTGGAGTTTACTGGATATATTTAGGACAAAAAACAGAAAAAAAAGCGCTCGTAAGATCCTTAAATAATTTAAGTGCCGTGCTGAAAAATCGGATTTATTTTTATCTATAACATTCAAATGTGGGGCTAAATTTTATGCAAAAAAAAAAAAAGCTGAATCAAACTTCCAAATTTCGTTTTCGAGAAACGTACTTTAAATTTTCGAATGCATTACAATCACCGGCCCTTGTGTGCTCTTATGAACGAGAGAGCGCACAGCATGCCATCTGCCATCTTTCTTGATAACGATTCAGACAAATAAAGCCATTTTTCCTCATTTTATGAGGGTGCTTTTTTTTGCGCGAGCCACTTTTACCTCCCTTTGATAAAAGCCACATTGTTTGCAGCCAGATATACTGGATATTAACATGGGCATTGCGGAAAGAAGTGCCAGAAGCCCATCTTTATCTATCCTCCCTTGTCGTCCTTTGTTTAATTTTACATATAGTTCTAGGTGACCGCCAACGTGGCGGAGCAGTGAAACTCATATTTATTCATAACTTTAAAACATTATCCTGTAATCCTGGGCTTGTTTCCGATCCTTTTGTATCAAAGAGAGAGGAAAAGAAAATACTGAAACAAACTAATACGGCATTCGAGGTGGAATACATCACGTCTTTTCAAAAAGCCGTGCTTTGTTCAAACATCCCTTTCATTTGTTCATTTGACAGATCTTACATATCGTGAAGGCACTTTATAAACAAAACAATGAATTCGAGAACATCAGAAATATTAACCCCCCTCTGTGCTACACTGTGATCCACACAGCAGCCATTTTTTCTATTTAGGTCATGCTATCAACATATACGCCCTATACAGGCTAATGCTACTCATTGGAACTCCAACAGTTGTGGTCGGAAAAGCCCCTTTGAAGGAAGTAGAGCCTGAAAATGATCTGCGGATTGGCTCTTGAAGAAGGTCAGCCGAGGTAAGGAGGAAATCTGAATCACTCCACTGCCCTGAGCTTTGTACGCTCATCTGCGTCTTCATCTTCCTCTGCTTGTAAAGGCGTCTCTGGTCTGGCTAGCGGCGCGTACAGTTGTGTTATCAAGGGAGGCTGTGTACCACTTAGCGATGGTGCTTGATAAGGACTCTCGTAATCCTTTTCTTTAAGCTCTGGGTTGTCCTTAGTGTCTTGGTGCAACTCCTCGGTAATCTGAAGCGGGCCTAATACACGGCCCTGAGGCACACCCTGGCCACTGATAGAGGCAACATTGGGAGAGGAGCAGGGAGGGTTTAGTGGTGCAGCAGATGATGTTGTATTATCTAAACGCCCAACGGCACTGTCCACCTGGCCTTGGTCCAGGCTTCGAGTGGATCCCGATCTGCCTTCGTTCGTTTGGGGATACAAATAAGTCCTCATCTGCCCTTTTCCTTTCACGTTTACAGTGCCGCGATAATCGAAGACGTAGTTCATTCTGCTGAGCACACAGTGGCTCTCTTCGCTAACCTGTATGCGGCACTCCACTCCCGTGCTGTCCATGCGGCTAGCGATGTTAACCGTGTCGCCCCATATGTCGTAAAGCAGCTTGGTTGTGCCGATGACCCCGGCAGTCAGGGGCCCATGGTTGAAGCCAATTCTCAGCTTGAACTTGAAACCCAGCATGTTCTTGTTAAAATCGTCCACCACGCGCATCATCTCGAGGGCGAAGTCGAAAAGGGCGAGTAGGTGGGCGTGCGGATCCGGCTGTTCTTCGCACTGCTGCCCATTTAATCCAGATGCCGCCATGTAGGTGGCGCCAATGGTTTTAATCTTCTCTACGTTCGAGAAGGCGGGATTGCGCAACAGTTCGTCGAAGTCGCCGATGAGTTCGTTAAGTACTCGGTAGCACTCCTTCCCACCCTCGTAGCTCTCTTCGTAGAATTCGCTGAAGTTGACGATGCTCGCGAAGATGACCCCGACGTTGTCGTGATTTTTAGAGTAACTCTGGTTCACCTTTAGCTGCTCGGCTACATGGATGGGGATGATGTTACGCAGCAGCCAGTCGGCTTGATCTCGCATGGTCTGGATCTTGATGCGATGCTTGTCAGCCTCCACGTTTCCATGGTAATGTAGACGGTAGCTGACCTCGAATTCCCGGTTGAGGAACCAAACCAGCATCAGCAGGAGGAAGAAGGAGAGCACGGCCTCTAGGACAAGTAGGTCGAGCGCACTGGACTGATCTACTTCAGCACTCTGGTTACTCATGTTCCTGGAGCCAAGAGAAAAGAGATGTTAGATTTGAGTGGTGTGTTCTATCGAATAATAAAACATCTTAAAAACTGAAATAGTGTTTTTGAGCACCTTCTTTTTGTTGGCGTTAAGTCTTAAACCACTGATGGTGCTAGGGGTGCGTGGACTTGTCACCTAGTCTTTATCAAGTGGCAGTTTCAATGCCATAGAATTTTAAAACCTTCTGATATTTAGGCATCCATTACACTGCAAAACATTCTACTCTAGCCAAGATTTTAGTCTTTTTTTTCCAGCCAAAACCCCTGAAAATTCTTAAATCAAGAAGGAAAAAATGTCTTCACTCTCAAAATAAAGTACATTCAACAAAATAATCTGCAAAATAACCACATTTCAAACAGAAAACAAGACAATTTTGCAGATTATTTAGCTCGTTTCAAATAAGAACTCTTTAAATACGTTTTTATTTATGATTTTTTTGTTGTCTGAAAAGTTCTTCCTGATTTCAGACGTTTTAGACGTTTTTGCCTGGAAACAGGACAAAATGATCTTGGCTGGAAAACAATTTTTGCAGTGTAACCTGTGAATAAAGGCTGGAATATCCTACACAACCTTTGCATGCATACTTTGCAGACTGGATGAGATGGCAATAGTTAACGGGAACAATAGTTAACTTTAAAGCCAGTCTGGAGATTTTCAGGTATACACATGGTTTATGATGGACACAGACCATAATTATTTAGCTTCAGACTATGAGTCCGTTCAATTGGAGGAATTCGGTCATGTTTGATATTTTGAGCCCATATCGTTGTCGTTTGTCATGTGTCTCCTGTGTGAGTTTGTTGTGTTTAGGACGACTTAGAAAATAGAATATGTGAGTATAAATTAATATGTGAATTTTGATTTCCTGTTGACGTCATGTTAATTGGTGCCTTTTAGTTCCAGTAATATTAATAATGTTTATATGGGCTCTTAAATTTAGTTAAAGTAGTAAAGTAATATTAATACCACCAATATGGCCCCTTTAGGTTTGCGCAATATTAATAATGTAAATGAAGTGACTTGCTGCATATTTCTTGATTTAATGAGGGCATCGTATTTAAAAAAAATAAATAAATAAATAAAAACTCACCCAGATGCTGGAAATCTGTCAGCGGCGCTGCAAAAAGAAACAGTTATATTGATAAATAAAGAGTTCGAGATTTGTACATCCACACATGTGCACCTGGAGATGAACAGACATTTTCAATTCACTTGACAGAAGCGGAGTGGTAGGTCTACGTGGGGGATTGTGGGATTAATTGCTTTCATTATGAAATTATTTTTTGACGTTCGGAGACACACTACTGTTGTTTTAGGTGGTACTGGGTGGAATTCTTCAGCATTGGTGGACATGTACTAACATGAACAATCACGAAAGCCAAAGCAAAACTTCACAATGTTTCCAAACTATAATGAATGCACTTTTATTTCAAAGAATTGTTCACCCCAAAATTTTTATCTGCTAGAAATTGACATCCCGGATTTTGTTGAGCTTATTACTTTACTAAAAGAAATTCTTAAGAAATGTACCACTGGTGAGGAAATTATGTAATGTTAAATTTCTCTAAATCTGTTATAAAGAAAAAACTTGCATGGCAAAATCTTCAAATTCAGCAAAATTGATCAAATTCCTAAAACGAATACACTAAGTTTATAATACGTTTGTTGATACATTGCTAGCTGAGCAGGCTGAGGATGTCTGACCTGGGCCTGGGGGTGTTGGCGCTGTAGAGCAGGATGAGTAAAGATAAACCAGCTACAGTGGCCAGAGCAGAGCGCATCCAGAAACTCAGCTGGCAGAAGGTACAGTACTGGATAATAGCTATAATGAGAGCACAGCACAGGAACATGGGCACCTACAGAACCGGAGAAAAGAGCAGCGCTTAAACAATCAACCGTCATGGCTGCTGAGATACTCGGTACAGTTCGACAAGTTCTACTGTAGAGTGTATTATTATTAGAGTACCTGGATGGGCAGATGCATGCTGTTAGCCAGGTGGGAGAAGACGGACACAGCAGGAAGTGACACGAGCAGAGCCCCGATCACATGACGCGGTAGCCAGCCAGACACCAGCCTCAACAGAGACCGAGCGCAGTTTTGTACATCATCCTGACAAAACACCATACTGCCGGAGAAAGATGGAGACAAAAACCCAGTTTACTACCCAACTTATACTTTAAGTGGAAGTAATTATTCGTTTTGCCGTTATCTAGTGCTCACTTAAACTCAATTAAACTCAATTAAACTAAATATGTAACAGTACGGAGGAAATGGAAAGGTCGAGCTCACCGAATGGACAAAACGAGAGACACCAGCTCCAGCAGAGCAGCTGTGATTGGCAGACCCAGCGTGGTTGCCGATATGGAAACAAGGGGATTCAGGAAGCAGGCAATGGTCAGGGCGAGAAAAACGACACAAGACAGAAAAACATCGAGCAACGAGCTGAAGACTGGACTGGCAAACGTCTTCACCGGCACACGATTCACCACCTGAGGAAACACAGAGATGAAAACAACTTCACACGCTGATGTGATGAGGCTGCACTACTGTCAACAACCAGAAGAGGTCCATGTGTGATTGTGTGAAGATCTACATGCTCTCTTTGACTGGAGTTTTCTTACAATTTCACTTACTTTTATAGTTACATAATATAGATCAACTTGCTTATAAAATTGTTAATATATAGAGGGAGAGAGGTTTTTTTCTTCCCCTCCCACTTTTATAACCTTAGGGATTTTTGTTGCATATTTAGGTTTTTTTTGTGTTTTATCTAATGTCTCTAGTTTTCATTTAGTTGTAGTTTTTTAGTCCAGCTTTTTTTAAAATGCATATTCTGAATTAATTTTGTTTTTTACATTTTAGTTAATGTCTTAAAAATTTGGAAGTGCTTCTGTCATTTTTTTTTTATTATATGAAAACGAGAAATGCTGCAGTGGTCATTTTTTATTCACATTAGTTATTATAGTTTTATTCATAATTAGTTTATATATATATATATATATATATATATATATATATATATATATTGGTTTGGTTTTTTTTGTTTTTTTTTAACCCTATAGTTTTTATTAATAATTTAGTTTTATTTTTTTTTTATAAATTAGAAACATATTTTGTATATATGTATTTTTTAATTATTTTTCTTAATATTTATTGTATAGCTTTAATTCCTACTGTTTTTTTTCATATTATATATATATATACACACACATATATATACACATACACATATACACACACACATATACATATATATATATATGTATATATATAGTCACTTTTTAAAATAGATTTATTGGTGTTGTTTTAATAGATGTCTATATATTTTCTACTTATTGTACTTATTTTTTGAGTTTAATTTTGCTAGTGTAGTACATTAAGTTAAACCAAATAAAACAAATATTTTTAATTCATGTTTTTCATTACTTTTTACCTTTTCCATTTTCACTTTTAATGAATGTTTTAGTCATTTTTTGGCGTGTTTTGTTTTATTACAACAGGTTTAGTTTTATTACAAGCGTGTACCTGCTCTTGGTAGCTGGTGCGATAAGCTGACTCCAGAGATTTCTCCAGGAAGTTCAGACTCAGTTTGTTAATGGGCGGCTTGAAGAAGTAATCCTTCATCAGACTATATGGAGGAAAACAAGGTGGAAAATAAACGAATGACTGAATTACACAACTACTACTCACAAAAATCTTCTCTCACGCACCTGTCTTCCTTGATCACCTCCACAAAGTGCACGTCGCTTTTCTCCCGAAAGTTTTTGGAGCGCAGCGGGAGGATGGCCGAGTGGTCCATGCCGCTGGCGCTGCCTCCTTCTGCGGCCAGACTTCCCACCCAGCTCCTGTCCTTCTCCTGGAGTTTGTCACACAGAGACGACTGGCTGACTCGCACCCGCTCCTCACACTGAGGACTCAACAGACCGTTCAGGGTCTTAGGGCTACGACCTGCAGGAAACTGCACAAGAGAAACAGAACTAGTTCAAAAGAGTCATCTGTTTGGGATTCAGACAACAATTTGTCAAGTTTTCAATTCATTCTTTGAAAAAAAAATAAAAAATACTGTTTCTAAAGCAGATCACTAAAAGATCTAATTCCATTAGGAATCAGACAACTCCTGTTGTAATGTAGGTTTAGGATATTGAGTTCTCAAAAAGAATCACTTCAGAACAGCTATTCGTCCAGAAATAAAGTTCTAATGCCAGAACTATTTTGTATGGGAATCTGACTACACTGGCCACTGTGTGATTTAGAGTCGCTAAACCGGTTGGAAAGAATCAGTTGTTTAAGACTTGGACTACCCTGGTTCTTCTATTTATCAAAAATAACTGACTACACAGTTTGATTCATTAAAAAGAACCTGTCCGAAAGACTGAGACATTGAGAAATCAGTTCTAATGTGAATCACTATAAAGAACTGGCTCAAAACAATCATTTGTTCGTGAACCTGACAGTACCATTCAGACTGCATGCTTTCGATTCACTAAAAAGAACCGGTTCAAAAGATGAATTTGTCCAGGAATCAAACTTAACTGCCTGCAGCTCTCAGTTTCCGATTCACTAAAAGAACCTGTTCAAAAGAATCATTTGTCCAGGTTCACTTCTCACACCGTGTGCTTCTGATTCACTTAAAAAGGAACCGATTCAAAAGATCCATTTGATCTATTTCTAAAAAGAACCTGTTCAAAAGACTCTTTTGTCCATGATCAGCTTTTCTATAATCAGTAAAATTCAAGTTATACAAAAAACTTCAGCTGAAGTGTAGTACTCCCATTAATTACACCAATTTGTCATAATATATTGATCCAAATAGCCACTAATAACAGCATTTCAGCCTCCCACTGAAACCAAGGTGTGTTATGGTGTATGCTTCTATTGGGTTTTTCCAGTTGGTGTTCGTCATCGTTAGTTCTGTACCTTGCTGCTGTTGGCTCGGTGTTCATCTTGGCAGCCATTTCGAGTTGCTTCATCCGCAATGGGATTGTCAATGACATCTACGGAGATGCTACAGGATGTGCACACAGGCTGCAGAGAGAAAGCGAGTGGATAACTGACTGAATTGTCATTTTTTCACTTAAACTTGTGTAACAAACAAAGCATTTGTGTGTGTGTGTGTGTGGAGGGCCGTACCTTGCTGTGTGAGAGCGGTTCGGCGAGGGCGCAGTGTGTGAGATCTGGAGTGTGTGTGTTTGAGGACAGACTCAAGCTGAGCTGGGAACATCCACACTGAGAGCCCATCTTCCGTCTCGAGATCAGATACGTCTTTAAACCTACAAAACAAAAACACACACATACAAAATGTATTGAAATCCCTCATGTCTTTTTTTCATCTACGTATTTCCCAGCAGGCTTTTACACCGAATGTGTTTTTGCAGTTTTCGCCTTTTTTTTGATCGTTTTCGGTTGGTAGTGAGCGTTCTGCTCGCTGCTTCTGCACGCCAGGCGTTTTCGCGTTAGATTTAATTATTCTAAGATTTTAGAGCGCTATTGGCGCTTTTCCACTGCATAGTACGGTACGGTTCAGTACAGCTCACTTTTGGGGGGGGTTTCCACTGGGAACAGTCCTTTTTTTAGTACCACCTCAACAGAGGTTCCAAGCGAGCTGTGACGTTACCAAAACGTGACGTGTAAACTCTGCTGGTCACTGATTGGCCGGAGAAAATCGTCATTACTGCGTCACTGAA
>JAUCMU010000047.1:9773035-9820884 GCA_032275025.1 Enteromius treurensis | reverse complement strand
ATGTCCAGGATGATTAAGAATCTAAATTAAGATAACTAAAAATACATAACTTAAATATCAGATAAATAACTTAAAAATGGAGTCAGATTAAAACGAGGTAAAACCTAAAATAAAATTAAAACTAAAAGTCTAAAAATCTAAAACAGAAATAACAATTTTTTTTCCTCAGCGTGCTAGAAGCTAGACACACAACATCCGCTACGCAAAGTAGGCGGACCTTTCAATGTTTTATTAGTCAAGATTAGAAACAGGCTAACACCACTCAGACTACGATGATACCGTAGTTATTTTTTTTTAATGACACCATAGTTTGTATTATACCATCTTTGCATCAAATTACAATAAATAAATTAATAGTTGCCACTGCTGTGTGGGTTTTTCTAATACAGCAGTTATGAGAGTGATGGTAAATTTATGATTATTCTCTCTTATAACTGTCTTTATCAATTTCTCCCTATAGTATTTTTTTTTTATCTGTTTTTTTTTAGCTGTAGTCTCTTGCTCACTGATATAGAAGTTTACCAAAATATGGATGACTTAATTTCTGGAAATGTGAAAGGGGTCAATTGCTAACAATCAAAAGTAGCAGTTTCTCAAGAAGCTTATACTGTATAGTTGGCTTGCCACCCATCATCATATAATACAGGATAATCCTGTACTGAAAAAAATAAATGTTTTGTCTCTAAATCTATGCAAGTACAAGAAATGAATGAATAGCAGTACTAGCGTTTGTAAATGTTCAATGATATTTTATTTAGTTACAAGTGTGTTTGTGGAACATTTGGCAGTAGCTCTGCAAGAAACAATTCATCTTGACTAATCAAACATCTCAGCATTTCTTAGCCACCTCCACTTGAGAAAATCTAATTTCAAATTATGGCTTTTGATAACACCCTCACCACCAAACGCTGAAACAGAGCAGAAATTAATTGAATTCTAAAAATGTTTTGTAAGACAAGAGGATGTTTTAAAGCTTTAATTATTGACTGTTGCGCAGTGACACCCAGAACTGGTCATGGCTGTATCTTAAATAAAACACAGCTGCTGGCCATTCAAAGTCAAAGATTGGAAAGACGTTTTATAAAGGCAGCGGATAGTTGCGCTAGTAAATAGTAGCTAGAGATTCCATATACATGGTTTAAATAGTGAGATCTATACTTACTGCAAATATAGTGGAAATTATCTGCACTGTAAAAAGGCTGTTGTAAATTTTACAGTAACTTACTTGGAGCTGGATGCCAGTAAATTAAAAATGTTTACAGTATTATTACTGAAATTATTTTTTTTTTACTTTTAAATATAGGATGTTATTGTAAATAAAGCTTTTATTCACTAATCACATTTAAGTGTATTGTTATATCACTAAAACACAAAATCTAATATTGTTGACAAATTTGGCATTTCTTTCACAAAACAAATTAGAATTCAATTGTAGCAGCCCTTTTGTTTTTTTTTTCTGTTGGCGCTAGATGCTAATTGAACCTGCTTCAGTAGAATAAAATATAAATATTTCAAATAATTTATTGAGAAATTGGAAGATGGTGTTGTTTGTGTTTGCAGACAGATCGGTGTATGACAGATTACCTGTGTTTTCAAAATGTTCTTGAGGTATTTTGAATTAAAGCAATAGAGAAATTCTGGTCAGGATGCATCAGGGAAACACTGATGCACTGGTCAGCCCTGGCCTCCATCACCTTTAATAATTTTACTAAATTAACCAAATAATTAGACTTTAGTTGCTGTTCTCAGTGGTTAATAAGGTTCGAGGAATTACAAAAAAGGTATTTTCGACCTGATTTAAGACCCTTTTATTGTTTTATGACCCTTTTATGACTTAATGAGGGGTAATAAACCGAACCTTTGGCCAGGACATTTGTTCTGGTTGATGTAATAAATGTTCAGACGGTGTCTTTAAATAAGGTTTAAGTCTTGCTGATAAGGTCTGAAAGACGGTTTTCATTCTCCTGCTACAATGGCTGCGGCAGCTTCTCCAAATACACCTAAAACTGGTAAAAGAGTGATGTGTATTTCTCTAACAAGAGGATCTGTTGAAATGAGAAAGGAATTGGTTTTTGCACCAAGGAAAAAACAATTAGTTAGTTTGACAAAGTTTCTTCATGAAGATACGAATACGATGACCCGTGATTTTCAGTTGTCCAGCGACCGTGTCGGAAGATATGTGTTTGACAAAGCGATGCATGCTGTGAAGATCTACGTTACAGATTTTGGAGAAAATTTTACCTTGCCGGAGCCCTGTCTGTTTTTACCAGCCGAAGACAGTAGGTTATTCTACAACTATGTTTGGAGAGATCTGAATGACTGCGGTGACGAACCGTTGTACATTGCTGAGTGGGACGGTAAAGTTCCGGGTACAATATTTCACGTCGTTGGAGATCAGAGTAAAATGTTACAGGACTTTACAGGTGTTTACATTTTCTGCTGTGACGACAAGACAATGATCTGTGAACATGTGTGGCCTATTACTGCTGTGGATCAACATATGCAATATGACATTAAATTTTTGTTTCAGTGGAAAGATCTTCATAGAATTGATGAGATTTTTACATGTATTTACAAAATGTTCAGATGGTGTGATATGTACGACCGTTACAAATATGTAAAGATGAAATTGTTCCAACCGGAACAGGGCGTACCCAGGGGATTAGACCGTCTCATATCTCCACCCACCTACTACAGTCATTAAAAAGTCTGTAGAGATCACTACATCGAGCGGCACCATGTCTCAAGAAATCTTTTTGCATACCCCTTACGCTGCGTCTGCACCCGACTTTGCCAAGATAATGCCGTTGAGCATATGTCTACGGACACTACTTTTGACCCGAGCAAAGAAGGCTGGGTTACATTCTGCGCTGAACTCGGGTATCGCAACCTGACCTTTTCTACACACCATGTGTACCCCCTCGGGACACTCAGGCTTCGATAACACTGACAGATGTTTCAACGGAGCCGGATTCAGAATTATAAAAACCCAGATCGTGCTGCTGCTGATGCACATCATCGAAGGCAAGCTGAAGGACGAGTGTGAGGTGTGCGCTACGGACCACCCCAGCCAGCTGCAACATTCTTGTCTGTTGGAGCCACCCCTCTATTATTTCGACTCGCGCTTTGAAAAGCTGTCCCGCAAACTGTTCAAGCCAGATCTCCAGACCATCATCGACTTCAAGCTGCGTCGCTGTGGTTTAATGACCAACAACGTTCTGAGAATTCAAGAAGCAGCCGCCGCTATCCTGCAGGAATTAAGAGACGAGCCATTCATCGTCGCCAAACTGCAAGAAATCAGAGAGAAGCTGTTGGACGAGAGCTACAAGAAGGCCATTTACGACGCCGTAGATCTCTGGCAGAGCAGTCCAAATCCACCAGGCCTGTGACATGGGTTGCGTTTGTAGTGTAAAACAATTTTTCAAAAACTTTCAAAATGTGATCATACCACGTTATAAAGAACAAATGATCACCATGCTACGTACTATCGTCAACTGCGAGTGTAATCCCGAAAGGGATTGTGAAGATCAAACGACACGTATAAAAAATCTCAAGAAACAAATGGCCGTTGTAAGAGGACTGACTGAATCATGGAGTGATTTGGTAGACCTATGCCCAAACAACGACGAAGCCGTCGGCTGTGATGTTTAAAAGTTGTCTGTAACAGACAGAGAAATACGTGTTAGCGATGTGCTGTGCATGTGTACATATGTTACCGATGTTTGTGCGAAACTCGTTGCTGAAAATAAGAGACGCAATGCTTACAGACTGATTGAAATCCTTCTAAACTACAAACTAGAGCACGGCTTTACGTCTTGTGAAAAATGTCTCTGGACAATCTGTAACAACTTCTGTTTCTCGTCATTATCATGTAACCAATTTTTTAAATGTTTGTCTGTTATCTGTTATTTGTGTATACTCGAAGAGGGACACGTTCCAAAGAAATTGCAAACGGATAAGGGTACTGAATTCTTTATCTTTTTCGCTACGGCTACTGATTTGAAAGCGAGCGTCATTGAGTTATTTAATAGAACATTGAAAACCGGATTTGGAGATTTTAACCGCTTTTTTTAGAAAACCAAGGGCTAATGTTTCAAAACCTGTCTGGTCGTATGAAGAAAAACAAATAACCTACATTTAAATATAAAGTAGGAGACGTAGTCAGGATTTCTAAAATGAGAGGAGCGTTCGCCAAGGGCTACAAACGGAACTACACAGAATAATTTTTCACCGTATCCTCATGTATACCCTGTGATCTGCCGGTATACAGACTGACTGACTACGATGGAGACGTCATTGAAGGAGTGTTTTACGAGTTACAAAAAATAACCGTTAGCGAAAACAAAACATTCAAGGTGGAAAAGATTTTAGGGGAGAAAAAACAGGGTCGATCCACATTAGTTTTAGTGAAATGGTTAGGATGGCCCGAGAAATTTAACAGCTAAATAGATAAAAAAGATTTGGTGGATCTGCAGAAGCCTTAAAAAGTAACGCTTTAACGAATGAGGTCATTTGAGTAAAGAGCAGCCATGGACGATCAAGGTTTCTATGTGACGCTCCCGTGCAACGCTTCTCTGGCAGTCTATCCTGAAAACCGTATTTCGAGTTATACCACCAGGCTGGCCAAAACTATAAACCTTAAGGGCTAGTGGCAAGTAGGATTCGTCGAGATAGAATACCCTAGGACCTGGTACACCACTAACGACGACGATGTGGTTTTCGACCTAAACGCATAAAGCGCACCACCCCAGCAGCATGCTAATAAACCCGGCGAAGAGGTGTTTAGAGCATTATCACGATTCTCCGTATCGCAGAAAAGGCGGATAGAGGCCGGGTACTACGAGAACGTTATGAGTGGTGGTGCGAGCGATAAACAAAGTTATCGCACCAACGGCAGTACTCGGTTATGACAAATTAAAAAACAAAGTCCGACTGGTCGCACAGCCCAACATTTCTGTGTCTTTCTACAGGAAACTAGCTGTTATTTTAGGAGTAAAACCCGGCGAGGCTTTAGGATGGACCGCCTACCACGAAAAAGCATATTTAACGAAAAGCAGTATTACAAAGGTGCCTCACCAAGCTGATATCAACGCCGGCTTCTATACCATGTACGTTTATACCGACATTATCAAATACCAATCAGTGGGCGATTCGTACGAACCCCTTTTAAGATGCGTTCATATAATGAGAGGAGACAACAACATCGTCAGTGTCAGATATGACAAGACGCATTCCGCATCGGTCAACAAGTCGCTCGTCACAGACATTACCCTAGAATTGAAGGACAACCAAAATCGCGAAATACCATTTTCTTACGGGAAAGTCATTGTGAAACTACACTTTAGACCTGTGAAATAAGAAAAAATGGTCTACCATCAACCCAGGGGGATGGACGCGGGTGATTACATTGACTATTATCGAAAGCAAGCCGGAGGAGGGTTGCCCGGGTACTCGGACGGCGCCGTCATGTGCGGGGCTAGGAGGTCTCTTCAGAGGCCTTTTTATGCTGACTGTACCCTTGCTAAAAAGAGGGCTAAGCATAGCTAAACCTCTAAAAATATAGCGTCTGACGTCATCTCGAAAGTCTTGACGAGGACATCTCGCGATACCCCTGATGCTCAGGGGGGATCGGGGCTCATGGTCATGTCGCGTAAGCGGACGTCTATGCCTCCCGGTATAAGCAGGCTGGGTCAGCCGATAAAAAGAAAGCAAAGAAAACAAAGAGCGCGCCTAGGAAGGGTTCAGTCGTGCAGAAAAAACTCAAGAAGCCAGCGAAGAGAAACACAAAGAGGTCCCTGCAAACCATATCTTAACATGGCGCTACTACACAGCATGTCCGGCGAGTGTATAAAGTCGGAACTGGATTTATTCACTGTGCCCTTGACGCAGACGGTCATCGAGAAAAATGCCTATTTGGAAGTGCCTCCGTTATCGCCCATATCGGACTCGTCGCCTCTAGAGTTTTTTATAGCCCGGAACGGCGACGATTACGTAGGTCTTAATAACACATTGCTCTTTCTACGTCTTAAAATCACAAAACCTATCAGAGGAGCCGTAGCGGAGACGTGTGCCTGATAAACTACCCTTGCGCGACTATATTTTCGCAGGTCGACGTCAGTCTGGGCGATAGACTCATTTCGCAGAGTTCGAGCACATACCCTTACCGATGCATCATCGAGAGTCTCATCAACTACAGCAAAGATGCCCTTGAGTCGCTCTTCTCAGCAGGCCTGTTTTTTAAAGACACGGCCGGCAACATGGACGAAACAGACCCCTTGGGTCGTAACACGGGGTTGACCAAGAGGTCGCTCTACACTACCGGAAGTAAAGTCGTGGAGCTGCTGGCTCCTATCCACAGCGATATATTCTTTCAAGAAAAATTCATGCTGAATGGCGTCGACATAAAAATAGCTATCAGAGGTAAAGACGAATTCTGCCTGATGAACGGAGAAGACACACCCTTTCAATTAAATATTTTGTCAGTGTCGCTTTACGTCAAGAAAGTCAGCGTGTCGCAGCAATTTTCTGCCAAGCCGCTACAGCCAGACTTTGCGTCGGAGTTGGCTGTGCGAGAGTTTTATCACCTGGCCACGGCGACAGGGAGACACCTTAAAAACCAGGCTCTCTCTATCAACAGAGACGATTTTATGAGAGGCTATTCGCTCTACGCTTTAAACCTGATGCCCGACAAAGACTGCGGCCAGCACATTTTGCTCATCAAGTCCGGCAATATCAGACCCGAAGCCCGCTTCAAGCAGCCATTGGATCACACTATTAACCTGATTGTTTACGCTGTGTTTGACAGTATCATCGAAGTGTCTAACCGCAGACAGGTCCTGGTCGATTACTTTTGAGCGAAAAAAAAAAAAAAGGATACTTTGCAGCTCACGGCCATCATGACCAGAATCTCGTGCAACCCTAATTTTCTCGGCGTTCTCCCAAACGATTACCTGCCCGAGAGACCTCTAAAGACCTTACCGGCGATGGCCATCATTAACACGCACCCCTCATCCATGCACTGGCTAGCAGCTTATCTAACGCGAGAGGGCACGGCGTGTTTTTTCAATAGTTTTGGCAACGCACCCAATTGCGACCGATTTCTGACATCCATCAAAAAGTTTTTAACTTCCAACTGATCTGCGACGCTTTATTCCGCTAGGAGAGTTCAGGATTTTACATCTGAGGTGTGCGGACAACACTGTGTCTTTTTCCTACATCATTTAAACCGAGGAGGCGACTACGTCTACTTGATGAACTTGTACGTCAATGACTGTATTAAAAATGATAAAATGGTGTCGTTATTTGTGAAAAGATTAAAATCCACAGCATGCTATTCCTGTATTCACTGTGTGCAAACGTGTGATATCTCTGTGATGCGTAATTATAAATAAAGACACTTAAACGATAACATAGTGTTTGTCTTCAGAAACATGGAATGAGAAATTTTCTGTTTGATTAAAATAAATAGAGTATATTGAAACAAATAAAATGAATCAGTTTAAGCGATATACACAGTTATTTCAAATCAATCTAAAGTAAATACAGGAGAAATTGAATAAGCTTGATTAATTTTTGCTGAAACTACAAAAAGGAATTGAGCTGAGTAGGGCTGGGTATCGAGTTCGATACTTTTAAAGCAAATTTCGATACCCAAGAGTATAATCTTGTCATCTTCAGTGAGCTAAAAAAAAAGTGCGGCCGGAATGCGCCCCCTCATCAAATGCTGATGATTGGCTGCAGCGAGACTGCCTTGAAAATCAATAGTTTACCGCTGTTACGCCCAATCGCCCAGAGCTTGTCAAATGTGAGGCTGTAATGCACACTACACTTTAAACCGTAGCAACAAAATTAACGCAAACGATGTTTAAGTGATCAAAAGTATGGCTACATTTTGCCAAGATTGACGGTAACAGCGTGCGATGTA
The DNA here is from genome assembly GCA_032275025.1 of Enteromius treurensis. Classification (NCBI taxonomy): domain Eukaryota; kingdom Metazoa; phylum Chordata; class Actinopteri; order Cypriniformes; family Cyprinidae; genus Enteromius; species Enteromius treurensis. The sequence continues at coordinate 9,812,960 of JAUCMU010000047.1, read as the reverse complement.
ATATTTGTAAAAAGGTAATCGCGTCCAAGACTGGCAACACGTCAAATATGATGAAACACCTGACAGTACACAGAATTAATTTGTGAGCAGAAAGTTGCTCCGTGTTTGAGTGCAAGAAGATCACGCCGGTGCAGTCATCATCATCATCCTCTCAGTATTTTCCAACAACATGCCCACCTCAAGCGTCGTCCTCCGTGACTGACGAGGATAACGGCGCAGTGACTGGGGCTCCGACAGGTAAACAGACAGACACAATCAGCTAACTTTTAGCGCTTCATGCTTGTGTAAGTTACCGTTAAAGTTAAGTTTAAGCTTGTGCGGGGTCACTTTAATAAATCCTTTTTACTTTATGCAAAGTTATGTACTGTTTGATGGCTTTAAATACCTAGATATGTTGATACTAAAATGCATTTTAAACTTTAAACTCACATTAAACTTATTTTATTTAAATGTCCTTATCCTTGGCTGCATTAACAGTTTAGCTTTCGTGTTTTCTTCCCATAAATGTTATAGTCTCTGTTCCTGCTGACCCTGGATTTAAGAGACCATCAAGTCATAATCCATTAACACTGGCAGAAAAATGAAAAAAGAAAGGACAAATGTTATTGTTAAAGGTTTGCTGCCTTTTTCTACTGTGGAGGCTCCATGGTGGAGGTAAGTACAGTAAGCTGTAAATTATGTTGTAATATTATCATTAAGGCTGTTGGCCAGGTTTGTAGTTTGTAGCGTACATTTTCAACTGCAGGGGACATCATCAGCCAGGAGCGGGCTTGTCTTTCTCCTGAAAAAGCAGACATGCTAATTTTTCTGAAGAAGAACTATTAAGAGATTTCAGGTGATCTTAAAGTGACCGTGAGCCTCAGAAATACTTAAAGTTCAATCAGTTTTAATTCCCTCAATTTTATTTTCACTGATATATTGTGTTAACTACACTTTGTTCATTTTGTGCTTCTGTTTTTTGTTTATTGGTCTCAGAGAGAATCCTGCTGTGAAAAGTGTCACAAATATCCTGAAAAAATCCTTTTAAAAAAAATATTTTTTCTTAAATAAAAGTATCAAGAAAAGTATGGTTCGGAACCGGTATCGAATTCAGGGTATCGGTATCGGAAATTTCGGAACGATTCCCAGCCCTACCTTCCGTCAAGCGTTGACACTAAATAAAACTCAATAGAATCCAATTATAATCAGTGATGTCCTAACCCTACAGAATGAAACCTCATTCATTCATGAACCACAAACACAACATGCAAATGCTAGTTTATGAAACAATTTTTACGCAACTACATCTACGTCATAGCCTGGGCCTGCCCGTACTTCCTGTGACGCTACATTCTATTTCGCGAGCCTGGCCGAGCTGCCGTTTTAGAGCTTTCCAGATTCCCCAAAAAATTGGGAACCAATGAGAAACGAGCGCCCCGGCACGACTGAGGCGGGTGTATAGCGCGGACGCAGCAGTTCTGCGGCGTTCAAACATGGCGTGTACCGAGCAGCAACAGTCGTTCGACGCTGCTGTTGCAGCTGTTTTGAGAAATTTTCATGACAGCTTTTCTTTGAAAACAGAGCAGAAGTAATTAAAGACATTTCCCTACTGCTTTAATGAAGCTAGCTACGATTGGTTACGGTGGCTTCAGGTTCCGTCGTTACGCATACGTCATCGGAATGAGTGGTCTGATTGGTTGTAGATTCGTCCAGTAGTATACAGAGGCATCTGATGGACGCAGGTTCTAAGCTCCTATGAGCTTTATAGTCTGGGAAGTCATGCACTTGGACGCACTCCTTTGCACTTCACAATCACAACCCCTTTCACTACCATAAGAATGTTTTTTTAATATAAGATGATTGCGTCATCTAAAAGAAAAAAGTTTTCATTTTTGGGTGAACTATCCCATTTACTACCACAATTCTGCAAAACATAAAAGAAATAAGAAAAATAAACAACGACGCTATTTTTAAAATCAAACTTTTTTTAAAATCTATGTATTTAAAAAAAAAAAAAAAAGATTCGCAAATCAACAAACACTAGAGCATTTTATTTGGTACGTACAGGGTTGGGAAGTAATGTATTGCATGTAGTCAGGATACAAAAATGAAGAAACTGTAATCCGTTACAGTGACATAAAAACAATTAAGTATTCAGATTACGGTGACATTTGAAAACAATGGGAATACTACAAGGATTGCATCAGTTTCGTGTAAAATTAAAGAAATTTGTTTTCTGACTTAATAGAAAAAGAAAAGTTCCAACTATACTGTAGCCACTGGATGTCTGCACAGCCATATATTTATGTATACATGAGGGCTTTAAAGACAAACAAGACCATTTTTAATGCTTCCAAATAGTTTTTTATTAGTTTAAATGTTAATAGTTAAATAAAACTAGCCTACTTAGATATTGCTTTATTTTTATTTTATTTTTTATAATGCAGCAGGCTTTTGACCATCTTCATCTAATCTAATCTAAATATCTAATCTGAATATTAAAACACTATTCCCCAGTCTCACAGACAAGGCTTAAGCTAGTCCATACAAAATTACATGTTTGAGCGGTCTCAGATGAAGAGATCTTGCTCTGTAATATATCTTAAAACATGTCAGTGTCATTGTTCTGTGTTAAGATGGCATTTTTGTAAAAGTTGCTTAAATATCTTCAATTTAACCTTTTAACCTTATTTCAATCGATTCAATATTTTAATAACGCTAAAAAGAACAGTTTAGCCAAACAAAATCTCTTTTGCATTTTTGCCTTAACTTAACTTTAGGCCCAGCTTTACGTCAGTCCTTCTCTCCTCTCTCATCTGCCCTCCTAAATAAAAGCAAAAAAGCCTAAAAATACATACAAAAACAGGAGCTAGTTCTCCATTTCAAACACCTTCTATACATAGAATGAACTCATTTTGGGAAAGTCCTGCCGGCGGTTACTTGCTATTCATGTCAAAAATGTATTTTACATCATAAACCTCAAACAAGACGTAATGGACATCTGTGTTTATCTGCACCCGCATACATGCGCTTCGTGGCTGAAGTTTCTCGACCGACTGGACAAACCTGTCCATCTCAACCTCCTTGTGACCTCGGATTAACAGAGCGGCACGACAAAGAGAGGAATGAGGACAGACAACATAGAGTCTCCATGACATTAGCGTTCAATGACTCCGGCTCAAACTCTGTGCCCTCACCGAGAGTATACGTATGGGACACGAAAACTACACTAAAAATATGACTGTTTACACATGTCGGTATGATTAAATGAAGGAAGGGAATTTCTTTCCCATATAAAGAGCTGGTGGTCTATATCTCCTGGCATGAGTGTGTCCATGTGTGTGAGCAGGGTTGGGCTGCTTATCTGCAAGAACACACTCCCATCTGCTCCAACAACACAACTTACACTGGGAGTATGACTGGCTCATAAAGACATATACACCTCCTGCAATATGGGCCACTCAAGATTTAAAAAGTACATCTTTTTTTAAGCAGAGGAACCATATTTTTGATCAAGTAAGACGCTGTAAACTATTTGGTGACACTAAACCTAACATAACCAACAACATGTCTCAGTTTGGTGTCCACACCGCATCCAATGGGTGCTTTTGTGGCCCTTAACTTCTTGTAGCCATCCACATAACCAATAACAAAAGTCCTTCTAGAGTATGTATTTTTCTTTGATAACAAGCAAAATATATTCGCTGCGTAAATCAGACAAATTTAAGAAAAAATGCAGACTCGTTCTCTGCTTTAAATTTGACATTTTCTAAATGCCTCGGTTGGATTTTTAAACGTGCATTACGTGCTCATGTTTATTCAATGAAGCCTTTTGGAAAATCGGTCGGTTTTGATATCATGGCAGGTCGCCACAAATAAATAAATCACAAAGAATGTATGGGAAACACATCCCACATCCCCCCTGTCTCACCTGAGACCAACTTCATTACTCATTATTAGCTGCGTTTGTAGCCTGCGGCACTAACCAGACCGCTGAAAAAACGTTAGATAAACGTCAGATGAAACAGTCTACATAGGATTACAGTTACGGTACCTTTTCTTGTGTTTTTAATAGTAAAAAAAAAATTTTAACAATAAAAAATACAAATTAAAACTACTTGAGAACAGAATTAACAACACTTTTTAAAAGTAATAAAAGTTTGGAACGTGTTTCATCACTACGAATTAATTGGTAAGCTCTGCTTTATGTCTTCATTTTCTCTGTTTTCTATCATCTCTGCTTTATTTCTTAAAAAGCGTAGTTCATTATCATCCATCTATTTGTAAAAGCATTTTTAGTGTTTAAAATGTATTTAGGCTACTGCTGAAAAAAATACTCTAAATATTTGTAATATTATACAGTTGCTTGTGTCTAAAGTGAAACAGAAAGCGTGCCAGTATATTAGACGCGTGCAGCTCTTAAAGGGACAGAACTAAACTAAACATGTCGCCGCTTATCATTAAAGGGATAGTTGACTCAAAAATTATAATTGTTTCATTATTTACTCACTTGTCCCAAACCTGTATTAATTTCTTTCTTGTGCTAAACACAAAATAATATATTTTGAGTAACCAAACAGTAGCTGGTCCTCATTGAATTGAATACAATGTTCAACAGAAAAAAGAAACTCAGATATTCAGATAAAAAAAGAGCGGAGAGTGAGTAAATGATGGATGTAGTGTAGATGTATATAGTGTTTCACCTTTCTGTGCTACTGAATACACCTCCTCTTCCTGAAAAATAAAAGCACTGTTTGTTTTATTCATATTATGTTTATTTGTAATGTGTATCTATTCGAATAACAAAGATAAAATGACAACAACTTTTATCTCTGCTTATTCTGGCCTAAATGTCTGCTCTTCTTTATTTTATGGGCTTTGTTTTTAATAAAAAAGGTCTGTACTGCTCAGACAACTTGCAAAGAGTCAAATCAATGACAAAGAATCATAATAAAATATGATATTTTTGCCGTATCACCCACCCCTAGCTCTGTAATTTGCAAAATAGTTTTAAATAACCAACTTGAAAAAGAATCGGGATAAAAATCGTGAATCGTGATTTCCCCAGAAATTATCGGGACATGATATTTTTTCTGTATCACCCACCCGTATCAGTGACCGTACTCTGTCGTTATTTTCGTAACTGGTTATGAAATAAAAAGTCTCTCACCTCAGAAAAGCAAACGGTCCTGCCCTGCCAGATGTTATGCCGTGCTTCCAAACTATGGAAGTCTATGACTCCCGCCAACTGTCTGGTTAACATTTTTTCAGCATCCAAATTCTTTGAAATGTCTTCTTTTGTTTTCAACAGGAGAAAGAAACTCATACAGGTTTGGAACAACATGAGGATGGGTAAATTAACTTGATATTTGAGTCCTAAAATGCCATTTAATAATTCTTATTCTAAATTCATAACAGAAGCATTAAAATATGATTCATGTGTCTTTTCTGATATGCACATTTCTAAGGCCTCTAAATTATCGACATGATCAGAACGCTGCTGAAAAAACAGTTGTCCACGATCTACTTCATGTCTTCTGCCATCATTATTTACACCTTTTTAGCATGTAACTGTACGACCTGACCAGAGTTAAAAGTTGAAGTTCATCCAAAAGCTTTCACACTTGTGAGACGAAAAAGAGCAGTTAATATGTCTAAGATGAGCAGTTCTTAACTTAACGGCCAAATAAAAAGAGTGAACATGCCTTCTCCATAAATTTCAAACCCAGCTCTGCCAGCACCCTCTAAATACGTCTTAGTCTTTCTTATTACAGTTGAGTTGACCAGGGCCAGATCTCGGTCCCAAAAGGCCCCTGGGAACATATTTTGGATGCCCCTCCAGCCACTTTACAGAGGGAAATTTGGTGGACTAACATCAGACAAATATATCTAAATATATATATTTAAAAAAACAGTACTCTGGGACTGGGCACTACTGTTGACTGCAGAATCACATAAACACCAATGTAATTGGATTTGTCATTAAACTCAATGTTCCGCAGAGGTTATTTAGCAGCTTTGTTCGTTTCACAGTGTGGCAGCGGAGCGGCAGAACAGATAACTCAATCACGTACATGCAAATACGAAAGGGCACCCGCACACAAACACAAAAGCCAGTCTGTCCTTTTTGTAATTAAGAAATGCCATTTATATTATATAAATGCTATTATAACAGCAGCTATAATAATCATAATAACAATTATTATTATTGTTCTGTCTATTAATATTCTCATTGGTATCATGGGCCTTTTACCACAGAACATGCTAAAAAAATACTCATGGCTTGTGACCAGTCTGTCTGAAAACCGAAAATACACATTAAGGGTGTACAGCGGGGTCAGACCACAGTCAGGTATTGTCCGGGGAAAGTGCTGGAAATAGAAACGCAGACAGTGACGCATCTCTCACACATCTGGACTACTAGCGAGTCACTGTTCGCACCCACCCGGTGACAAGACAGAGCCATTTGCGAGACCGGTCCAAACACCAGCTTTACTTTACGGTACAGAGCACTCTACTTTGAGCTTGAGATAAGCCTGAACTCTAAAGGACTTCCACAAGTGCACTAAAACGACCATCAATCGCTACTTCAATTTTACTAATCTTACTTTATCATCAACGAAGAACCAATCGAAACATGCTGCAACCAATACAAGACCTGTTTTGTAAACCGATAGGGGAATACAAGCACTGTCATGATTCATTGCCATCGTAAAGTCGATCACTACAGCTGACAAAGAGGGAGGAGATCCAGAGAGGTTCAGATAGGGAGCAAAATCAGGGTTCAGATTAAGGACACGAGCAGGAGAGAGGCCCGAGAGAAGGACAAGGAGAAAATAGAGACCTCTGCTTGTGCCTGTCACGACGACTTTAAGTCAAAAGCTCTGCTGGATGCGACCGTTCATACAGCCAATGATGTTGGTGAGAAAAGCAGAAACGTGAATGCGTGGCCACTGTGTCAAAGGGAGGCAACAATAAAAGAGCTACAACAGCAATACAATAGAGTTACAGATGAACAGCAACAACAAGCCTTCAATGACACAGGGAGGCTACAGTTAAGATACAACGAGATTATAGAAGGGAGCGATAAAATGAAAAAAGATCCGTAGTTTTTGGGATATTGATTACCAGACTCTAATGTTAGAATTGTATATACAATATGGTCATCTTCCACTTAAGTTCCTAATAATAACAACATATTACACAACAAAGTTGCTGTTTTAGCTTTTGGCAGATTTTTCCAGGTTTTCAACAGCTAAGTTACTAAAGATATCAGATATTAGGGTGCAATAAAACTAGGGAAGAGTGTCAGCCCTTTGTACAGAGTCCTGAGAGGACATGAGTACAGGGAGGCACCATAAAAAGATATCTTCTTTCTCCATCTTCACCATCATCACTGTTCAACTTGGTAATGGCAGTCAGTGATAGGACAACATTATCCCAAAGGCACACAGCTAAAAAATCCAAGTAAGCATTATTTCATAACTGGCACATACAGTGGAGTACAAAAGTCTCTACTGTATATGCCGGTAGGGCTGCTGTCCTTTAAGGCCCAAACTAAATACAAAACTTTAACAAATATCTCAAATGTTCAAGCTAATAAAGAAAAAATGCAAAACAGAAGGCTGTTCTCTTGTGGTCTAAGACCCTGATGCAAAGAAGAAAACAAAGAAAAAAACACATTTTTGTATCTTACCTTTCAGCTGAACAGTAACACTGTGCCCAACTCGTTCCATCACTCGCCCGTCCTCCCTCTCGTAGCGGTCATCCAAAAAACTTGCTGTGACCTCCGACAAGTGCACCTTCCCCGCCACGCCCAGCTGCTCCATAAGATTGGCCAGGTTGACATCATTGGACCAGACGTCAAATTTGAAGCGCTTTATTCCCAGGATACCACAGAGCACGGTGCCAGTGTGCACACCTACACGCATGTCCACGGTCTCCGACATCTCCTGGCAAAACTGCTCGATGGCCTGGATCATCCCGAGCCCCATTTCCACGCAGCAGTAGGCGTGATCGGGCCGTGGCTCAGGGCAGCCCGCCACACAATAGTAGCAATCCCCGAGAGTGCTAATCTTCTCGCAGCGGGTCAACTCACACAGACGGTCAAAGCGACCGAAGAGGTCGTTTAGCAGTCCTACCAGCGCCGGGGCGGACTTGTTGGCACTCATTTTGGTGAATCCCACAATGTCTGCAAAGAGGATGCTCACCGGCTCCATGCGCTTCATGTTGAATGGCCTGAAAATGATTTGCCCGCGAGGGATAGAGTTCTTTTTACGCTTGTTGCTTTTGGGACTGGACGAGTTCACGGCGGATGTGGCAGCGACGGAGCAGGCACCTGCACTGTATCGTTTCCCAGAGCTCTCACTTTCCTCGTCTCCTTGTTTCATGAGCTCGTCCGCCACCAGCTGCGGCATCACGGAGTGGATCATGCGCTCCTTCAGTGCCTTTTCAACCTCCAGGTCCTTGCCGTGCATTATCGCCTGACCTACCTTGAGAAAGGTACTTCGGGAGCGCACTTCGGACATGATGAATATGTGAATGCCAATGATGTGCGCGCACAGGTGCAGCAGGATTTTACCCGGGGCAAGCCAGCGCAAGTCCGAATCTATGTTGCTAATGTCCATCTGGGCAAGGTGCAGCCAGCCTAAAGCCTCATAGAGGACAGAATACAGCAGGCCGAGAAGCACCGAAACAAACAGGGGCAAATGCAACACACTGTACAACAAAAGCAGCACCTCCATACAAAGTGAGAACGTCCCAACAGGTGATATACAAGACGTAGTTGGTACTGACTGATTGTCTGATTGATTTCTTTCACCAAAGTTGGCAAACTGAGCAGTTTGCGTTTGAGGCGCCAAGGTGATCCCAAACAAGATCACTATAAGTAGAAAAGACGTGTGGGTGTAGAAACGTGCATAAGGCCTTGAGAATGTCAACCAGAGGAGGAGGAGGCACAGTACAAAAAACCCCGCCGTGGGGACCAGGAAGTTTGTAGGGTCACACCTGGCGCTATTGATCCCAAAGTATATCCCCCACAGGAGCGCGGCAGTGGCCAGGTAAAACAGGATGTAGCGAAATCTCCTTTGCATCTGCGGGAAGCAGCGTTCCCTGCCTGCCTCCTCCAGGATGGCAGAGTCAAATTTGAGGTCCCAGCACTGTGCGGCAGACCTCTCGAACAGCGGCGGCACTCTCCTTGGACTGTTTAGGAGAGTCATCATAGCCCTAGGAACGCCTAACTCCCCTGAGCTGCAGCTTGATGAGATACTGTATTTGCAAGGTTTGGAGGAGCCCACGTCGAGCGGGTCTGGCCCCACCTGTTGATTACGGCTGTTGTTTATCCGCACCGTAACCGCTCCCCCTTCGCTATCGCACCTCACCTCCGTCTTGTGCAGTGGCTGGTGCTGCTCAGGCAATGCCATGGCGAGATGACAACAATTGTCTTTTAATTATCACATATCAACTACTGCTGCCAGTACAGAGGAAGTGGCACTTGACATGGATTGGTGAGAGTACAAAAAGCACAGTCTGTCTGTGAAAAAGAGTCCAGCCAGGAGTAAATTCCAAGTGCATTCACTGCGAGGATGGACAGTCTTGGACTCTTGAGCAGTTTCTTATCCGTGCTGGGATTACGTCAGCACTCGAATTCCATTATATTCTATGGCTCAGTGGCGCGTGAACACGCATGTGTGTACTTTTGCTCAGTGCGCGTGGACGAGACTGAGGCACTGTCATCCGCTAGATCCTGCTTTTCAGAAAACATTATTTGAATTCAACAGGACAGGAGCAAGTACGTATGATAAAATTAACAACAAAAATAAATAAAAAAAAAACAAGGGGGTTAGTTTACATAGGGTGTACTGGAACGCTTCTAAATTAGTTTCTTAATCCAGTCAACACTGTCCCTCAAACACCCTCTCCAATGTTCGACAATGTTTGAATTTACTTTCCCTTTCCAAATGACATGCAAAGGTAATACAAGTTTATATTTCATATTTCCCAATGCCAGATTTTAAACATTTCTTGTACTCGGTTTCGGTCAGTTTGAAGTCAGCAAACACCAAAAAAGTAACGGTTGCTGTTTGTCAGAAGAGTATTGGCTGTATAAAAAAGGGCGCCAGTTTCTGAGGAAAACACTTTTTTTTACACGCGCCAGAGTTCCCTTTATACGATCAAAAACACCAAAAATGGATTCAAAAATCTGTTACGATGTATTCCCTTGGGTTCTGGCATCACGAAGAAGCGAGAATCGTCTTTCAATTCCTTAAACTGAGGGGGTAAAAATAAACACCTGAGACGGTAAAAGCTGCCCGTGTTTTTCCGTCAAAACTCGAGGCAGATCCCGTTACTGCCTGCCCCGCCGAGGGTCAGAAGACGGCCTATTCCCACGGAGGAGCCCCGTCCTTTCCTGAACACCCACTCCGGATGTCAACCGTGAATACTCCAGCTTTCAAAGCGCATTAAAACACTTCCAAGCTCACGCTGACGTCGTGACAACTCCGAGTGACATCAGCCGTTCGCGTGAGAGCGCAACGCGGCTGTGCGTATCTGCCAACTCCAGAAGACGAATAAAACCTAAGATTTCAACTTACAAGAAGAAAACACTGATGACATCGAGGCACTCTGACAAGTCAAAGTGTGCTGAGGGAAAGCATATCCTTGTTTGTGTGTAATCCCTTTTAACCGCTCACTTGGAGCTGATCTCAAATCAATAAGTGTTCAAAATGAAGACGAAAGTTTAGGGTTTTTTTCCCTCCCCCAGGCCTCGAGTCGTGCTCGTGCTGGCACTTCAACACTCGTGGAGTTCAGAGAAAGATTGAGCTCTCACTCTCCTTTGCTTAAAATCCCATGCCAATGCTTCAGCGTTATCCGCCTCTTTAATCCCCACTTTGTCCGTTTTGCGTTCCTCCGAAACTATTTTCACGGGCAGGCTCATGCCAGGCGAACGCGCCGCAGCTGTGTCGCGTCGCGTGCTCTTCCGTTCGCTCTCGGTTCTCCTCCCCGCTGAAGGGAACGGCGGCGAGAGCCGGTTCTGGTTGGCGCTAACCCTGGCGCTGCGTCCGCCAGCAGCTCCACCATGTTCCGAGCACTCTCTCGGAAAAGATGGTTGTGGGCGGTCGGCAGGGCGCACAACTTAACTACAATGTTGAAATAGAGGGGGAGGAGAGGGGAGGGGGGCAAGACGCTGGGGAACGCGCACGCAAGACACTATGACGGCCGCGCGCACGCATGAGAACTGTTTCACTCAAGTTTGACTGATGCTCTCTTGGCGTGATGTCATCAAAAAAGCAAGTTACATAAGCAAGTCAGTATAGAATTGTAGAATTAGAAAGTTAAGAAACAGGATATTTTGAGCACTATAACTCAATATGTAGGCTATAGGTGAGTGTGATTTCACCAAGTACAAGATGTTCCCGGATCAACATTCTTGTCAACCAATCTGATTTGAGGGATAATTTTTCAGAAAATATAATTTTTAGGCTTATGATCAGGGTTAGGTGCTTCTACACCCCTTTTGATCAGCTATCATTTCGCTTATCATTTTGGGGCAGTAAAGTTGATCCAGGATTAACAAAACAACTTGAATCAGGACCATGTCTTACTTGGCAAAAGTAATTTACAGGCCTGGAAAGACACATAAAAGAATAAAACCTTTTAAACCAGAATAGTAAATTCTAGTTGTAAATGGAAATCACGTCAAATGGGTTATTTAAAAATCACTATCGAGTAACTACGAAAGAAAAGTCATGTAAATATGAAAATTCATTGGGGGTGGAAATGGCACGAGCACTGTCTTTCAAAAAGACAGTTTTGATTAAGGGTGATTCTTAATCTGTGGTATAATTCACTTTTTTAAAACCGATACCAGTGTGATTTGTTAAATCGAATGTTCCCATTTAGGTAAGCAGGAGCGCATACGTGTTCCCTCATCTAGAAACATACCTGAGATTCTGGGTGCGTCTTGACCTTTGATCTATCAGATAAGTGACATCCAAGTGATAATCATCCGGCGCTTCCTGTGTCAGACGTTCATCACGTTGCGTTGTGTCAGATGAGTAAGGTTATAAGTGTGTTTCTAACTTGCCTGTGGAGTCATCATGCGTGTCCAGCTTTTATTTCTTAGTGTCAGCCTGTGGTCTATGACTAAAAAAACACAGCTGCGGATTATTAAACAAACAAGAGTATAACTAGCAACACAGTATTTAGTGCAAAGCTCATATCAGTTGTATACCTATTGCAGATATTTCTACATTTACACATCTAACTCTTCTAGAGATCATAAATACTTATGAAGTGAGTTTTCATGTGGTGCGGCTCTATAGCATAAATATTTTACACAAATTGCCCTGCTTGAAACGGTATTTTATATAGATAAATGCATAGATTGCTGCTATCAAAATAGATAAACAGATAAATTACATAAACTGTATCTTTTATGAGACCAAAGGTTGCTTCACGGTGATCAGTATTTCTATTGCGTTGAGTTTGCTACGCCATCTAGTGGACATTTAGGATCCCCTTATGTTCAAATTGCGGCAAAATCAGTATCGTTTGTCATATCATAGCAATGTACTCGCTTATTTGTTTTATCCAAATGTGTTTATTTATTGACTTAAATATCCAGTTTAATGTTTGATTTCCATATTGTATAACTCATCAGCCAGAGAAGCTATTCAATGGCACCACAGTTGAAACATGCAACAACAACAAAATCTCATTTAATTTACCAACAACTCATACAGCAGTAAATTGTACAAAGGAACATGATAAATATGTACAAGTGGAACTGAAGTAATGAAGATAAACGTTTTACCACATATGGAAAATTCACCATGGAAGCCTGTTTCCAACAAAGAGATAAAGACATATATGTAACACTTTATTTTATGTTATGATATAGAGTAATTACCTTATTGGTACTTATTAGTAGTAGCCATTGTACTTACATGAAATAAAATCATGTAACTCGGTTATGCAACAGCCTGTAATTACAGTTTGTAATTATGTAGATGTAACAGGCAGCTACTGTTACACAAATGTAACACACAGAGTCTGTTACACTTCAATACTATCTTGATACACTTTATTTTAAGTAGCGGTAACGTTTTATGAAAAGGTGTCAATTACAAAGACGTTGTACTTACATGAAGTAAAATGTACTTATCATGTAACTAAATTAAGGAACAGCCTGCAATTACAGTTTGCAATTATGTAGATGTAACAGGCAGCTACTGTTACACATATGTTACAGACCGAGTCTGTTACACAGCTACTTACACTTAAGTACAATCCTGATACACTTTATTTTAAGTAGCTTATGTCTGTGTAATATTCTGTAATTGTAATGTAATTAGAAAGGTATAACTTGTATTTGAGCTGTGTAGTAATAATGGGTAAAAATCAAACTAAATTGCAGCTAGGTGTACAGTATAGATACACATAAAGTACACTTAAGTACAATCTTAATATACTTTATTTTAAGTAGCTTTTATGCGTGTACTTGAATTTATAATTCCATTGTATAAAGACTTTAACACATATGTGACAATCTTTTGGTTACATAAGTAGCTGTGTAACAAACTTAGTCTGTAACAAATGTGTAACAGTAACAGCCTGTTACATCTACATAATTAAAAACGGTTCCTTAGTTACAGGGTAAGAACATTTTGTTTTATGTAAGTACAACGGCAACTACTAAGTACTTACTAGGTAATTACTCTGTATTAAGGACACCTTAAAATAAAGTGTTACTGACAATTTTGCGAAATTTGTTCTCAAAGGTCTGAGAAAATTTATATATATGTATGTATTTTTTTTATCTCAGAATTGCGAAAAAATAAGTTGTTAGATAAAAAGTCGCAGTTACCGTGTAATTATTCTATGGTGGAAACAAGCTTCATAATTCACACTCTTAAAACGACATTCAAACAATAAATAAATAAGATTATGACAGGTTTCTTATTTTGAACATAGTATAAATAAGTACAATTTACTAGCTGATTTAAATTAGAACAAGGCAACGGAAAAGGAAGAAAAATAGCACAACGAAACCCTTCATTAAGGTCTGTTTTATACAGAGTGTTAGTACACTTGTTTATTGATGTTAATCTCATCTAAATAGTGTCACTTATACTCTTCCATACGTCCCACATCTCCCATCATTCTTCTGTTACTGTCTCCTCCAACGGTTTTGGGCTTTCTCCTTGGTTTCTGCAGCCGCTTCTGCCTTGGCTTCCCGTTTCTCTGCCAGACTGCTGAGCAGAGCCGGCAGCTCGTCTGTGATGGCCTTCTCGATCTTCTCCAGCAGGCATCCTCCTGACCAGCTGCAGTACGAGGAGAGGAGCTTAAAGCTGCTGGGAGGATTGACTCCAAAGAAGTCCCGGTACGCCTCCGGTTCTGGCAGGTCAAACTTACTCACGTTGGTCTTGGCCAGAATGGACTTGAAGATGTAGAACTTGTCAGGGTCGCCGACGATATCGCTGAAGACCTCATGGGGGTCACTAAACCAGCCCAGCTTCTCGTAATATGTCTGCAGGTAGCGGTCGACCAGGAGGGCGTGGATGCGCACGCGGATGCCGTGCTGTCGAATGAAGGCGATTTTGTTTTCTAGCTGGTTCTCGATCACCTGATTCAGGTCCTCCAGCAAAGAGATCTCCTCACGTTTAAAAAGATCCCTGTTGGTGTCTGAAGCGTAATCCTGCGGCCAAAATGAGCTCACGTAGACGCGCGGTGACTCTGTCACGTTAATCAAGGGTGCCATGCTCCAGAAGAGGGCGCCATACACGCGCATTAGGTCTTGGGTTGTCAGACTGTCGGCCTTGTTGAGGATGATACGGATCTGTGACTCACGTCCCTTCATCTGTCTGAAAAGCATTTCCAGTTCTAATCCCACATCCAGTTTAGTTGGATCAAACACCAGGAAGATGAGATCGGCACGGTCGATGAACCACTGGCACACTTCACTGTAGGGGTACCCTAAAGGATAACAAGAGTTGAATAAATGTATACTTAAGTATCAGTAACTGTTACTAACATGTTAGTATATTTTACAGTTGAAAAAGATTTTTTTGGTGCCTTTACTGCATAAAAAACTTTTAGTTTTGTTTTGTTTTATATAAATATCTATAACTTCTTAAATAAAGGTGCAGTAGGTTACTTAAAAGACAGTAGTATGCCTTGTTTTCTGATTAAAAAGAAAACAAAAATCAAAATTTTGCTTAAAACATAATATATATATATATATATATATATATATATATATAAAGAATATATTTGCTAATGGGGAAATATTTTGAAGTGTTTTTTTAACCCACTGGAATATAATTTTGCTTGTTTTAAGCAAAAACAAGCAAAATTGTGATCTTTTTTTAATAGAAAGATTTAATATCTACATTAATTTTAATTTGTCATGTGAATGCATCTTGGTTCAAAACTGTCTAAATATTAATGCTAGAAAACAAGTCAAAACGTTTTTTTACAGTATTCTGGTTTCCTCTGCTAGTGGTTGGAGAATAAAGAACCACCATAGCACCGCTAATGAAAATATCATATAGAGCAAACAGCATGACATGTAAGTGAATGATGAGCTGTTTTTTTATTATAGCAAATTCAAATTAGCATGATAATAGAGTCTGATTTCCAAAACAATGATTGTACTATACTAACAATGATTGATTTTTTAAACTGAGTCAAACCCCCACAATAACTAGTTACTGTATGGGTTGTTTATATTACAATGTGTGGCTATAGAAGCCTATCTTAAGTGTTTTGTTTTATTACAATTTAAATGCATTAATTTCTATTCAAAATTTTGGTCACAATTTACTTTAATATCCCATTTTCATAACTAACTAAAATTTTTGCCTTATGTGTTTTATAAATACTCATAAATAATTGTTAATAGTAAATTTACAAATAATAAAGTGTTCCTAAATGTGTTTATAAACCTTTATTTCCTTTTCATTAATGAAAGTGTGGAACCACAGAAGTGGTCTAATAAGCTAGATTGTGTCTCTACGTTCAATTCAGATTCAGAACTGCTTGTTGTCTGATTGTCCTGTTGTATATAACTCAAACAAACTTTGTGACTACTGTATTTTTACCTCTCTCTTGTTGTTTGCGGTTCTCAATGATTCCAGGTGTGTCGACAAAGGTGACGCGCTCCAGGAGTTTGTGCGGCATCTCAATTCCCACCAGCTTTTCCAGAAAACCCTGCCCAAACTTCTCCAGAGATGAGAAAGAGCGGGAACTGTCTGCCGCCATCACAATGCCCTCGATGGTGCGAAATTTCTCACCGTGCATCAGTACAGTGTATTCTGAGGTTGTGGGTTCAGCCCCTAAAAGAGCAAAAGAGGGTGAGATGAAGGAACAAAGGATACATTTCATTTTATAATCATTAACTTGAAGATTAATGGGTTACCAGTGTAAAGCTGTTGGGAAGAGTCATGGAGACCCAGAAGATAATTGATCATGGAAGACTTGCCAACACTCCAAGGGCCAAGGAACAAGACCATGGGCTTAGAGGTGATCTCTGCATCTGAATATTGTGAAGAAAAGACAAGGGGGTCATTTATATACATCTCATGGTGGAGTCTGAAGTGATGTTTTAAAACTGAAGACGTTACCTGACACTTCATGCTGCCGGAGCTCATTGTACTTGTAGGCCTTGTCCATGGGTTTAATTGCAGTGTTGTAGACATCCTGCAACTTCTTCAGAGCATCTACAAGAAGTTGATGAAATTATGATAGAAGCTTGTTCTGCTACTTCAAGATCTCCATTTACCATTTTGAATTTTGTTTTAATTTTCATTATGTGACTCACTGACAAATTCCCGTGAAGGTTCAGCTGTTGCCAGACGCAGTGTCTCTTCGATGTGAGACCGATCTCTTGTGGCAGGACCTGAGGGGGTTGCTTTCTCCTCTGCCAGAGAAAAATAGCATAAAACATGAAGCTCATATAATAACATTTTCTATTACACCCACAAAACAAACATTTAATAATTTGATAGCATACACTAAAAAAAATTCTTCTAGAAAATAACCCTTTGGTTTTTATTCTGTGGACATATTTGTAATATGTTTTATTTTACCTAGATTTTAATTCTTTATAGCCAAGACATCTGCTGTGGAATCAACAGAACATTGCCAGAGATTAGATTTACATTTTAAAGTAGACAAGACTTCTGAGGAATAAAGCTGCACCTGTATTTAAACAAGAATCACAGAAAACATGAGTTCAGCGTGTTGCATGTTTTTTTTTGCACAGTTGAAAGCTAAAAAGGCCATCTTAGACTTACACAAATGGCGATGGTCTATTTATGGTTTTTTGCTGGCACGCTAATTTCAGTGTGATGTGTTTTACTCAACGGACTTACGCTTCTGCATTTGTTGATTGCCATTTCAGTAATTTTTTCTAATTGCTGTTTTAGTTTGGTTTAATTTTTTCCCAATATTTCTATTTTTATTTTAAGCTAACATATTTTTTTAATCAATATTGTTTGTCTTAAATTACAATTTGCCTCCAAAACTGTCATGTTGGGTCCATGTACATCAGCCATCTATTTGGAGCCAGTCAAACACAATCGACGTACAAGACGATCCCTATTACAAAACTGTCCTCCATGCAGGCCAGAGAACATATTGTTATGAATGGCAATGGACTTGTGCCAAGGGTTATTTCTGTTAGGTTATTTTGGTGGTGGGTTTATTCCTGTGCCACCGTCTTCGATCAAAGTATCAGGTGGAGGAGAACGAGGAACGGACTTTTACAGTAGTGTCCTTTTCTGCCCCCTGGTGACCAGACAAGGCAGTGCCTTTCTTCTGGTTATTTCCACTGTAATAGAGTTAAACCAGAGGCTTTATGCTGATTCTGAAGCTTTCAAATATACCATACACACATATATATGTATTTGTACGTGTCATGACATGCGAGACAGAATCAAAACAAAAACACATAGCACAAGGACACAAGACAACGTTACAGTATGTGACCAAACTGAATATAAGTTAAATCTGCCCTCGCACAAAATTCCTGATTGCATGGATTTTTATTTAAGTGACTGGATATTGTGCATGAAACTTCGTAAAACAATGGTAGAAGTGTCAACACATTTATCGCTGTTTAGGTGTGCAAAATCCAGAACTTTTTTTCTAAGAGATCTTTGCATGTACTGAGCGATTCTAATTTGACAGTTATCTTCTTTTTTAAATAACATTTATGCTGACTGAATCACATTGTACCTTTCCCAGATGCTTTGGTTGCTGGTACTTCATTTGAGACTTCTTCCACTGTTGCTTCTTCGACAGCTGCAGAAACGACTTCTTGAACCTGTTCCACAACCTCCACAGTTGCCTCTTGTGCTACTTCTTCAACCTCCTCATCAACATCTGCAACTAGTTCCTTAGCTGCTTCTGTTTGCACCAATTCTTCAACGGCTTCTGGTTCTGTAACAAGTCTCTCTTCTTCCACAACCTCAGGAGCTCCTTCTTCTTCTGTTACAGCTTCCTCTTCTTCAGCATCTTTCTCTGTTACCTCTTCTGATTTCTCTTCCGCTGGCTCTTCAGGCTGAGGAACTGCCTCTGCCTCCTCTTCTTCCTGAGAAACCTCGTTGTCCTCACTTGCCTCTTCTTCATCTACCTCCTCTTCAGTCTGAGCAAGCTCCTCTTCTTCACCTGCTTCATCTACAGTCTGAAGAACCTCTTCTTCTTCATTTACCTCCTCTTCAGTCTGAGCAAGCTGCTCTTCTTCACCTGCTTCATCTTCAGTCTGAAGAACTTCCTCTTCCTCAACTACCTCCTCTTCAGGTAGAGAATCTTCCTCAACGTCTTCTTCCACTGATTCCTCAACAACCATTTGTGACTCTATATCAGCGCCTACTTCGGAAATCTCCTCCTCCTTCTCGTCTTCACGTGCCTCCTCAAGAACTTCCTCCACCGTCGCTTCATTAGATTCATCTAACTCAACTTCTTCCTCTTCTTCCTGTGCCTCCTCCTCAAATATCTCTTCAGAAGAGGTCTCCTCTTGACTCACCTCTTCAGATTTATCTTCTGAAACAGCGTCTTCCTCTTCATCCTCATCAGAGCTGACATCTTTTGCCTTGGTGTCAATCTGTGCTCCAGTGCCACAGGGTTGGCACACAGGTCTGTTTGGTGCAGGAGTGTCATTAGAGGAGCTCTGGCTTATATCCTCTGTCCCATCGCAGCAGTTGAACAGCTCGCCTTCAGACTTTAACTGGAACGGCACAAGTGGATCAGTCTCAGATTCCACTGCATCTGTGGAAGAAAAACAATAATGTTTACCAAAATGTAATGGAATATAACTCAGCACATTCACACAAAATGAAGAATGGATTATATTTGTTATTACAACATACATTTAATGGCGACAAAAGTAATTATGCACAAGTTAAACTTCGTAGTGAGGTTCTTTTGCAATGAGCTGCCTCTCAATATTTCAGCCAAACAAATTTTATATGTTGCAACTCTAGCATCAATTTTGTTTTGTTTTTTGATGACATGTACACATATTGTACTGACACAGATTTTTCAGCCAAATATTTTTGTTTGCTGAAATTACAGTATACTACAGTGTGCCACACACATCCTGAAAGGTGAACATTTTGATTGTCTGAAGTGTAGGTCATAAACCTTGCCCTTTCCATGTAAACAAGTGGGACATGAGCCAGATTACACTTTAGATAAATTTTTTCCCAAAGAATTCCATCATTTTAGGTAGTTCTTAACACGCTGATGTTTGTTCGCGCACGTTTTCTTATAATTGGGTGCGCAGGTGTTTGGGCGGGACTTTGATACAGCAGCTCTACTTCACAATCACTAAAGAACAGACCCAAACTCCAAATAAATCTAAATAAAAGCCCAGACAGGCTCAAAATGAATAGAGTGTGCCATTTTTATGGGACATATCCTTGCCAGGATTTCAGTGTTTTTTTCTGTTGTTGTACTTGCTGAGTGTAATGATTGACCAATAAAATGCAGGCATTATACATTCGACCAAGCATGTGTGAGAAGAAGGTATCTCCTGAGAATGATCATAGTGATGCAAATAGGCACACATTATGGTCATTAATTTCTTCATTTGACTTGAACTGGTGCTGCATAGACAAATCCTTGTACGAGATCACAAAGTGAATCTAAAGCATAAGCCATCTGCTCTCACAGATGTCATACAACTATCGATCTATACAGAGCAAAGAGCAAAAACCTAGATGTTTTAGGCAATATAGAAATCCTGGCAAGAATGTGTCCCATGAAAATGGCCAGTATGCTCACCCTACAAATGAATCACTACTGCGCAGACAAGACTTAGGATCCAAATAAACAGCTACTGCCCAGACTCAGACTCTAAATGAATTGGTTGTGCACAGACTTGGATTCCAAATTAATTGCTACAGTGCAGTCTCAGGCTTCAAATGAATCACTATTGTGGAGACTCAGACACCAAATGAATTTCTACAGTGCAGTATGCAAATGACTACTGAATACAAATGATTTGCTATGGTGCAGACAGGCTCCAAATGAATCATTACAGTGCACCAAATGAATCGTTACTGTGCAGACAGGCTCCAAATGAATCGCTATAGTGCAGATTCAGACTCAGAGGCCTTGGCTTCACGTTTCTATAGTAAAAAGGAAACAGAAAAGCTTGGTCCATCTTTTCTTTTTTTTTACAGTCTATCTTTCCACATAACATCCCTGAAGAAAAGCAACTCACACTGCAGATATATAACATTAGCATATAGGATTCTGTTCTGTAGGATCATGAACAGGGGTGTTGATCCATTCCTGTTCCTGGAGATCTGCCTAACTGTAGAGTTTGGTGCAAACCCTGCTCCAACACACCTGTCTGTAATTATCAAGTGTTTACGAAGGTCTTAATTAGCTGGTTCATATGTGTTTGATCAGGGTTGAAGCTGAACTTTGCAGGAAGGTAGATCTCCAGGAACAGGATTGTGCACCCCTGATCAACAACATCACACAAGTAAACATGTACAAAATCATCATTTAAAATGGTGTAGCTGTAATAGCTGGATTTAAAAAATTTGACTTGGTGGTAGAGCTGCTGTTGGCACAAACGTGTGAGTCTGTGGCGATGACCCATCTCTGTGATTCATGCGGAGATGAATGCTCTCGATGAGAGCTAAATGCTTTTCATGTGAATCACATCCTGGAATAGGGAGCAGAGCTGGCAGCAGAAAAGAACGCAGAGTCCTTTCTATTCATGTGGATCATCAGAGCAAGGTTTATTTTTCATACAGTCCTCTAGCGTGGCGGCAGGCGGCTCTGAAAGAGATGTTAGCACGGTGTGCCGGATTTCAACCTCTTGTTTTAATGTCAAATACTTCCATTGAAAACGCAGCTCTGCTTTCAAGCAAATAATAGCGCATTGATTACTTCGCCAGTAAAAACAATTCTGCACACAGCCATTTCAGGGTCCTACAAAAAGGATCTGTACAAAAAATGTAAAAACAAATGCACATTCAAAAGCACTTTTAAAAAAAACTTAATACTACATTACTATCAAATGGCAAACCATCAATTTATTTAGCCTTACATGTATGCAGCAGTTTAACACCATACTGACAGCACAAAGCAGTGTCTATACTTAGTTCAGATAAACCTCTTCCACCTTTAGCATTTGACCACTTGCTTGTGAAAATGCTCGCTGACAAGCTTATGTTTTCCTTAGAAGTCTCTATTTAATTGAATTGGCACTGGTCAGTGTGAACACGATACGTTTTGCACACTTATACACACAGGAGATCTATATTTAGGCCAAAGTTTTAGTGCAAGACTAGTCTTTACTAGTCCAGGATTACGATTACATAATTGTCACAACACTAATATGATGTAAAACGTTATTCGACCTCACAACTTGTTTTTAAATGCCACTGAAATAGAAAGGCTGGTTATGATGGGCTATACAGAACTTGAGTGTTGTACTATTTTATAATAGGTTCAGCAGCTCATTCTGTGCCATAATCATATTCTGCCATGTTGATTTAATTTAATTAGATCCTGCTCTAGTGGTAGGAAGAGCAGCGGTGCTATGCTCTCCAAGGACCATCCCTATCCACACAGGTATTGTTTTATAGACAATGGCTGGGGAGCTTTCATTCACAGTGGAGAAGGATGTTCGCCTCTATTATTATTATTCCAGTGTCTCAGGTGTCTCTTGTCGAAATAATATCGCCGGTCCTGGTAAAAAAAACCCCAGCCATCCATATATTTGATAATACAAGATCATCTGCATTTTTCCAGTGAGGTCTAACGCAGACCAGCCCCTTCCCCCTTTTTGACAGCATGTTCTGAGGTGAGGACAGAAACGGACAGGTGCTCGATCCCAAGTCCTAGGTCTTCATGACATAAATAGCTTGTGCTGAGAAGAGTTTCTCTGCTTTTATCTACTAAAATGACATTTCTCCTCAGTTGCTTTCTGATAGCACTGACTGACTGTCAACCACTATTTTATGGGGTGGTGTATAGAGGAGTGATTTATCAAAGATAGCTGTGGCCACCATGGGAAAGACTTGAGTAAAGACTCTTCCCCTCTGGAAAAAAAGGACATTGTCGAATGATTTCTAATTATGTTTCCAACACCATGTTGAAATACATGATCAGTTATTCAGTGTGAAATATACAGCACCATCAGTGTAGACCAATTCACTACCAAATGACTCATATATTCCGTTTCTTCTTAGTGAATCAAAAACACACAATGTGTAATCATTGAAGTAGGATTCTCAAACAAATAACTCCTCTGAGACACACCCCTTCTTTCTGGCGAATCTAATGACACAAAAAGATAAAGAAAGAAACTAATGATGTACGATTCACAAGTAAAAGATTCATATAAGCCAGAATGATAATTTGATCAGTTAAGTCTGATTCTGGGCTCCATGGCTTAAACAAGCTGGTTCTTTTTAGTGAATTGATTCAACATTTGACCACTGAAGCCTGGTTCTCGAGTGAATGACTCTTACGAGCCGGTTCTTTTTAGTGAATCGATTTATCATTTGATCAGTGAAGTCATGCTGGAGTGAATGACTCTTTTGAGACGAAGCAAAACCTGCAAAATCTTAAACATATTTCCATTTTTGTTTGTTTTATATTATTGAAATTATCTCAGCATTGTATCTATTTTTCTTACTTTTAAATAGTGCTTACGGGTTTGCTTATTGAACAACTGCATTCCAGTTAGTCTATTTGGTTCAACCCAATCTCACGAGAAACCATACGTTGTACAAGATGATGTTTTAGTAAAATTAAAGCAAAGAAATTTGCAACAAATTCACCGAAATGTAAAATAGTCGCAAATTGATTTGGTTTCATGTGTTTATGCAAGGCTATGTGTAATGTGTTATAATTTACAGAATGCATGTACGTACATCTTGCTGATATAAGTGTTGTGTACATTTTATTTGTTTGTATAGCAACGCGGTTTACTCTGGCATGTGAGTAGCTAATGTCTGCATAGGACTGGCTGGTGTGACTGGACTGTAACAGGGAAAGCCCCGGTGCTAAAACGGGCAACATACAGTAGCAAGGCCGGACAGATGCTTTAAGTCCTTCTGTTAACATAATGGTTGCCCCTACAAGGCCTGCAAGACAGAAATAAATAGTGATTGAGACAGTAGCGTTGTGACAGCAGCTGTGGACTGTAAGTGTATATGTGGATAGAAAGTACAAGGGGGCGTGTTAGTGGAGCTGTGAAGCATGACCACGCAACAGTGTCTGATTTCACAGTGCACTCTAGGACTGACCACCTGACAGCACAGACGCAGAAAGAGAAAAAGAACAATGCAAGGACAGACAAGGATAATACTTAAAAGAAAGCAGAAGGAAGGGACAGTCTCTAATTATTTCCGCAAGTAGTCTTTGACTACTGAGAGACAAGAAAGCCACCAACAGTTTTTCTTCCAGCTATTTTTTATCAAAGGATTACAGCAATTAAATGAATAGGAATTTAATGAATAGAAAACTATATGAGAATTAGTATTCAAATTCATAAGAATAAAAAGTAGTTTTCTACAAGATTACAGGAATGTGGCAAAAAATCTAAATGTGTATTAAAATGTATAATTTTGAAATCCAATTCAAATGCAATTTGTACGTATAATAACTTTAATACACCTCTTGTGTAAGCACGTTTTTATAATTCTAACTTAAAATAAATTTGACTATTTGGCAGGGTGATATAATTTAAAAATGAAAGTGCTGTAAAGAAAGTATATTGAAATGTTTTATTATTTACCTACTAAAGGGATATATCTTTTAAGTAAATGTCTGCACTTATCAATATTTGAGAAACATTTGTCTTGCAGTTCAAAGTTATTAGTCGTTACCGATAAAGTCATGTGGTGCAACCAACATGCAGAAAACTATTTAGAAAAAAATAGAAAATTAATATGTCTTGAAAAAATTATGACAAGGCAAGGTTAGTTCAGGTCATGCAGTGTAACTCCTTAAAATATTAATAATTCATGGTAATTGTAATTAATATATATAGGCTATATTAAAAACTATGATTGATGTGAAAATAAAAGGTATATATTCAAGAAATCGGTAAGCATTTTAAAGTAGAATTTTCTTTTCTTTATTGTGGATACCTTGTGGATTTAACATTTTAAAATTATTTGACAATTGTATTTATTATAGTTTTTGACTGTTTTTATTGTTTCTGTTTTTAATTGTGTTTTTTATATCCCATATTTAGTTTTTGTAATACACCAAGCTAAACTCAATGAAAACAAGGCAATTTGCTTCTTTATTTTTAATTTATTTCATTTTCCCCCCTTTTATAGTTTTAGTTAACTATTTTTGAAGTTGAATGATTCAACTGAATAATAAAAAAGGAAGTTGTTGAGTTTTTGATGGCTCTTAAATGATTGAGAATGACTCCCAGAAACACTTTGCAGGCACTAAACATACAGTACACGCCATCCAGAAACTGAAATTTAGTTGTCCTGATAATTCTGCACTTGATAATTCTTAGTGAACTAATCAAAGAACAATTTGACTAACTTACATATTGAAGTTCATAAAAACATTAAGACTAGAAACCCCACATTACCCCACACTCTGTAAAACACTTCTCTTAAACTATGACTGCAAGCAGGCAGATCCAGGGACGCTCATCTCCAACAAGGGCAAGCGACATGATCTAGCACTTATCTTGAGGCCTAATACTCCCAGATCAATACCCCCCCAAATCTTTAACTTTACACATCAGCTGTGCCCAGAAGTCACCGACAGCTGTTTGTTTGAATCCAGTTTTCTTACCTGCAGTGGCGAGTGCCAGGAGAGGCAGCAGGCAGCAGACGGGGAGGAAAAGCCTCATTTTGACTGCCGGGGCTGTTCAGGACCCCTCTCAGGCTATATATACCCCCGGAGAGAGGCGAGAGGGCATGCGGAGGGTCTGGGGGTGGGGGCATTAGCACAAGCGTCAGCACTGGGAGCAGCTGCCTTCTCCAATCAGATGGCCTTTAACCTTTGCCTATTTGTAACTGTTTCTGGGTAGCTTGGTTTAATAACCGGTGGAGGAAGATTCAGTTGTTCACTCAGGGGGATCAGATCTGAAAACATGAAGAAGTGAAGCTGAATCTAGTCTGAAAAAACTGTACTGTGGTGAAATCATATTTAGAAGCCTACCTCAGTTGACCAACAGATGGCGCACTTTTATTGACTAGACATTTATTTTAAACTATTAAGGAAATAACTAAATACAAGTGTGACCATGTTTTTTGGACAGTTTAACGGGGTGATACAGTCTTAATTAAGACCAATAGACCATTTGGATGTTTAACAGCGATGATGAAAATGACAGATCTGCAGTAGAAGTCTAAGGAAGCCATTAAAGAGTAAAAAAAAAAAGAGAAGAAAAATCTGAATTGCGAGAAATAAACTCGTAATTGTGAGCTATAGCTGAATTTGGCGATACAAACTTGCAATTGTAAGAAAAAAAAGTAATTAAAAATCATATGTTATAAATTATCTACGTAAAATATCATTTCATGTAGCAACTGTAGGGTTGTACTATTTTCTGTATGAACTGCATATGTTTGCATGATATGTAGCTTAGATCTATATTGTTTATGTCAAATTCAAGGTTTATTAGTCCGGTCTGTGGCTTGAAACCATAAACACTTGCATCTTTGATATGCTATAAAAATGTTTGCATTTCGACTGTGAAATCTAAAGGCATAACCACACTTTTTTTCCCCCTCAGAATTTTGTCCATTTCCCTCAACTTGTTCCCACATGATCAAAAACGTGCTAAAAACACCAGTATTGCCATGTTGTTGTTGGTGTTTTTGTTTTTTTGGACATTTTTAATATAATACAATTAACTTAACAAACACTTGGCAGTCAAAACAGAAAGCCAGCAGAAGCGCTGCAGCCTTTTTTGTAAATTAATGTCTTTAAAGTAAGCAAAGTTTGAATGTTTTTCTTATGTTTCTTCCCCTGTTACACAAGCAACATGAGAGTTGAGTTGAGGATAGCCTACGACGAGACACCTGGACCGAAGTCAGTTTTTACGCCGTGAGAACGACGTCGTCACGTACGTCTCCGTGGGGGCGGAGCCATACAGCAGGGCGGGATTGATGGAGGGAGAATAATACAGTAATCTGAGAGAGAGAGGGAGAGAGAGCACATCTGGAGGAAAATAAAGAATCATCATTTCATGTCCTCCACCCTCTGTCTTATTCTCCTCCCTCTCCTTCCGTCTCTTTTTCTGACTGAGGAAGGAGCCGGGAGACAGTAGACAGGCGTCGTAAGCAAACGATGCTCCTTTGAAATGTATTTATTTTAAAACGATTTATCGCAACTTGACACAATTCTACATTACCTGACAATTTGTCCTAACAGCAACAGTTTGCGTTTTTGGCGTAAGTATAGCCTATCGTGTTATGCGAGAGTTGGAAACGGTCAGCTGGATCCAGGAGTGTTTTTGATGAAGACATCTGGCGTTTTAATCGTTAAGCGTTAAACGGACCGCGCGCGTCGAGTCGTCACGTATTTCGGAATCAGACGGAGCGTCTTTATTGAGGTAACGTTAAAACCGTCACGCACATCTAGACAAACACAGTCTGTATCAGCACACGTCTAGAAAAGCATTAAGCTTGTGCGTGTGTGTGTGTGTGCTATTTTGCGTAAGTTTTATCCAGACAGTCTGACCCAGTTTCTTTAATGTTGAACAGATATCGAATACCTCTCCACAAGGAAAAGGTTTGGTAAACAGACTCCGTGATAAACAGGGACCATCTGGTGTTATATAACTTATGACAGTCATGCCAGGGCAGCTACAGGTGTGAACGGAGGACACCTGAACGGGGAGGGGGTGGGAGCTTATTTGTGTTTCAGATGCTCTAAAATGTCATTTTACAAGGCGCTTTAGAATACTTGATGCTGATTGGTCAGTCCTGACATTCCGCGGTCAAATATTTCTGTGTAAGGAGCCATTTTTTTCATTTGACATTGACTCTCAAGATTTCTTAGCTATGCACATTTATTTTTTTTGCAGTAAAATTTGTGAAAATTTCACAATTTACTGTCAGCAATTAATTTTCTCAAAATTAACCCTTTCAGCACTATACAAGACACTTTGTGTCCTGATTAGCTTTATTTATTCATAACTAAGACCCCATCCTGTGTTAATGTGATATCTTGTGGTAGTTAATTAAAAAAGCTTTTCATATTAATTTAACTAGTAGGATACATTGTAAGCTTGCTAACTTAACCCCTTCAGCCTTGTCTTGGTGTTTCTTCTGTGCGTCAAGGCCAACCAAAATCCCAACCTGTGTAATTGGGATATCTTGTAATAGCTAATCAGAAAAGTTTTTCATAACCATTTAACATAAGTAGGATAAATTGTTCTTTTACTAACTTAACCCCTTCAGCACGATTCAATGTTTCTTCTCCTGATGGGGTTTGTTTTTTATTTATATCAGGGCCAACTAAAATCCCGTCCTGCTCTCGTGTGATATCATGTCAGAGCTAATCAGAAAAGCTTTTCATAACCATTTAATATTAAACTAGCCAAATTGCTAGTTTGCTAACTTAACCCCTTCAGTATGATACAAGACCCTTATGTTTCATGTTTTGATGGGGTTAATAACATTTTTATGTCAGGGCCAACTAAGATCCCATCCATTGCTATTGCGGTTTTATAGCTAATCAGAAAAGCTTTCTATCTAATGTGAAAGTGCCCCTATTATGCCTTTTCAAATATAATCTTTCATGCAGTGTGTCATGTAGCTGTACATAAACTATCTGCAAAGTTGTGACACCGATAGGGCACGATAAATGAAGATATGCTGTATCCTGCGCTGTCATTCAGTTATGGCAATGGGTGTTTCGTTTTCTGACACACGCTGTAGCGGTGGACCAATCATAAAGGACTGCACCATCTGACCAATCACAGCAGTGAGGGCTGTGAAGGCGGGGTTTACACAGACTGATTCTTCGAACTGCTTCACACGAGTCGGTTCCGAATCATTTAGAAATGGGGTAAAATTAAATCTATTTTTGGAGAAAGTGTTTTTTGACCTTGTATACATGTAAACCTGTTTTAAGACACTCATAAAGCAATATTAGCCACCTTTAAAATGGCTTTAAACTAGTAGGCTAAATTGTTATCTTATCAACTTAACCCCTTCAGTGTGATAAAATACCCTTATGTTTCTTCTCCTGATGGGGCTTATTTTGTATTTATATCAGGGCCAACTAAGACCCTATCGTCCTCTTAGTTTGATGTCATATCGGAACTAATCAAAACAGTTTTTTGTAAACCATTTAACGCTACACTAGTAGGCTAAATTGTTTACTAAAAACTGCTAACTAAAACCAATATATTTACGTTTGAGCACTTAAGCTAACATAATGGGATAAATATCTAATTTAAAAGACAGATTAAAAATAAATTATATTTTCGCAAACAACAAAAACAGGTCCTAAATTTAAGGTCCCAAATCAGGTGTAATTTTTACAATTCTTGAGTTAAATATAAACATTTTTTATATTTGCAAACTATTTTTTATGTCTACCTTTACCAAGGCTCATGAACAAATCTCACTGAAGCATGAAAATAATCAAGATCGGAGGCGGCCAAATGTGCATTTAAAAATCGCTTATTGAAAAACTCCTCCTAATCACTTCTAATCCGAATATGTGGGTGTTTGCCGTGTCCGGCTCAGTGTCTATGGTGGTTATGGCAGTACTTTGGGAGGTTCTCGGTGCAACGCCAAGCCCAGTCCTGATGCAACAAACTGCAACATTAACAGAGGGTCTGAGGAATGGAATGAGAGACAGATTGTGGATGAATGTGTGGCTGAGGGAGTATGCGCATGAATGTTTCAGTGGGTCGTGAGACATTGTTTGCTGCGATTGCTGAGGGATTTGTCGGCCATACATCAGTTTTGACTTATAATGCGGTCTTCGCCTTTGCGTTGGGGTTCGTTGGGTTCGCTGGAGAGAATGGGTGAGGAAAGACAGAAGGGAGAGATGAAACCACACATTCTTTTCTTGTGAAACACCAACCACCAATGGCTGCTTCTGGAATCCTTCATCTCCATTACTTCCTTATTTAACTTTACCTACAGTATATGAGGACGCCTTGTACAGCATAAACACACAATATTGAGCAATATATCAGCTCGTTTCCAAAATAAACAGAGAATTCCTGAGCTCCCGCCTTCCTTTTTCTCTTCATCAACCTTTACGTCTCATTCTATTTTCTCAATCTCTTCTCGCTTTGGCTAGAGTTTGAGGTTGGACAGAGTTCCTGGAGGCCTTTCCGAATCATGAGCAATCCAAAGGGGAGGAGGAAAGGCATGGAAAAAGAGAGGAGAGAAATATGAGAGCGCGAGAAGGGAGAAAACGATGCCTGAAAAATGCCCGAATTGCACTTAATCCGCACCGTCCATTTGATTCTCAGCCGCGGCTGTTCTCCCAGACTTCCCTTTCGCTCCACATCGATGGAGAGGCTGCGCACCATTGCTGCGTTGGGTCCGCAGCTGGTTCTTGTTATTGTTTATGAGCTTGGCTCTCTCTTTGCATTTCTAATGTACACTTAAAAGCGCAGTGGAAACAAATTGGGTGAATCTGCTGTGGCCAGAGGAATGTGTGTGTGTGTGTGTGTGTGTGTCTGGATGACAGACTATACAGAGAGGGAGAGAAGAAGGAATGGGAATTTTAGAGGAGGGGAGACTGTTGACCTTGTCCTTCTGCCAGATGCAGGGGGTGGAAAGTGAAGGAGCGTTGAAGAAGGAGGGAAAGGGGGAGCGATGTGGCGCTCGTTGCCTTCTGTAGGATGTTGTTGTTTCTTCCTCATCAGTGATTCATTATTAAGCTGTGTTTTGTTCTCCACCCT
The DNA here is from genome assembly GCA_032275025.1 of Enteromius treurensis. Taxonomy (NCBI): domain Eukaryota; kingdom Metazoa; phylum Chordata; class Actinopteri; order Cypriniformes; family Cyprinidae; genus Enteromius; species Enteromius treurensis. The sequence goes on along the minus strand of JAUCMU010000047.1, from coordinate 9,782,593 downwards.
CATCCTGTTATGGATGAATGGTAGAGAGCATTTTTAAGGGGGTCCTCAGAAAATTTGAGAGAGAGAGAGAAAAAAAAACTAAAGAAATAATAATAATAACAATAACAGTAGAAAAGAAAACCCAAATATTCACATGTTATTATATTACTTTAAATTGTTGTTTTATAATAAAAAAAAATTATATACTATACATTATCCTGAATACTATATAACTTGTTAAGTTAACAATATTAACTTAATAAAGTAGTTGTTTTCCAGATTATGTCATTAAAACAGTTATATATATAAATTAAATGCCTAAATAAGTTCATAAATTATTAGACTATGATTTTTATACAAATCAGATAAAGTGCACTTTTTATATACATAATTACAAATAATATGAAGTAGCAGCCTATAAATACAATGTTACACCAAAATAAATAAAATTAATTATATAAGATAATGTAATATAGTTTTAATTGTTTTATGTATAAATTATTACTAGTGATATAAGTAATATATAGCATTTAAATAAATTGACAAATAAGTTAAACTATGAATTTTATACAAAGCAGCTCATTTTCATAATGACACTAATACACACACACACATAAATAATTACTTATAAAATATTAGTAATAGTAACAATATTATATTGTATTATTTATTTGTTTTGTTGCCACCAAAGTAAATACGTAAATTGTTCAAAAACGGACAAAGAATTATTAGAGTAATTAATGCCATGTTGTTTGAAATTACAGTTTTTATATATAAATCATTACTTATTTACTTGACTTATATATCACAAGTAATAAGTGTTGTATTTGAAGATCCATGCTATTAAAAAGTCAAAAGAAAAAGTCCTTGTGAGAGACACCAGCACTCCATCTTTTTCTGTCTCTTTCTCACGCCAGACACTGAGATTGCAGGCTAAATAATGGGATTGCATCAGTGAGTTTTGGAAGGAGGGAGTGAAAAAGAGAAATAGGAAAAGAAATGATCACCCACTGCTTTTCGGTGTGAGTCAACAAAAGGAGGTAAAGGGCCAGAATTTCAGACATTTGCAGATGTGGAGAAATGAGAAACAGAATAGAAAAAAAGAGTGAGTGTGTGTGTCTGTGTGGAGAATATAATCATAAAACTAGATATTTAAAATAGTTATTTCTCTCCAAAATAATAATAAAAAAAAGTTTATTCCATCATTTAGACATTTTGGGACTTTTCCTCAGTGCCCTCGCAAAAACATCACCTAAAGCCTGAGCCTTCACCAGCATTCAGAAATGCGCGCAATATTTGTGGTGTTTGTCTCAGTGTTAGCGTGCATATAAAGCCCAGAAAGTAAGGGTGGAGCTCGAGGAAGAAGTTAGATTGAAAACAAACCCCCATGCCAGAGACTGAGAGCGAGGGAGGGATGGAGACGGGGGGAAGTCTTCAGCTCACAAACCTTTTGCAATACTGTGTAATATCACAGAGAGAGGGAATCAGAGGGGAAAAGAAAGCATGCAGGAGCTGAAAATCAAAAACCACAAGTGTTTGCTCGGAGATCAACATTTCAATGGTGGGAATGTTCTCTGAAAGAAAAAAAAAAAAACATAACTTTGGGTCATGATGAATGTGGGGGAGTGTTGAAGGTGCTGTACTTCCTCATTCCTGTGTAAGTGAAGAAAATAATTACATGGTTACAATGAATGTTTATGTAATGCACATCACCGCAAAAGAAGACGTTCAGTGGGGTCCAAACCGTGTCTTTTGAAAGTCAATTTTTTACTCTTAGTTAAAGGAAATTTAATAATAAACAACAACAACAACAAAAATCTTAAATTACTCACATTCAGACCACGGATCTTTATTAAAACAATTCTTCTGCAATGAATGTGTGCCGTCAGACTGATAAAAACATCACAATAATCCACAAGTAATCACTTCAGTCCTCGTGAAGTTAAAAGCGGCACGTTTGTAGGAAACAAATCCATCATTTACACTACATGTGTGCATGCAAGAGGTGTTTTCTTGTCTGTGCGTATTTTTCACATGATTCAGACAAGACAACTTTTTCACTGGAGAAAGCAGTTTTATAGATTATGCATTTTTGCCAGAAGCAGTGGTGTGATATTGAAATGACTTGATGGATTTGTTTATTACGAACACGCAGCTTTTCACTTCACAAGATGTTAACTGGTGGACTGGAGTGGTGTGGATTATTATTGTGATGTTTTTATCAGCAGTTTGGACTCTCATTCTGACCCCGCACCCATTCACTGCAGAGCATCCATTGGTGAGCAGTTAATGCTAAATTTCTCCACATCTGGTCTGATATATTGGAACACTATATTGGAAGCCCTAAGCAAGGCTTAGGAAGTTCAGCAAGGCTTCATTTTTGGGTGAACTATTGCTTTAAACATTTTTAAATAATTTATTTAATTTTATGGTTTTATATATTTATACAGAATAGTAAAGAACTTTAATATCGGCCATAGCCTGAAAGTGTTGATGAAAGTTACTTTTAATAATAATGTGTAACAATATTGTGTTAGTCCACAAAACAGTAACCTGTTACTTGGTTATTGTTTATGGAAGATAAATACTTAAAGGGGTGGTTGATTGGGATTTCACTTTTTTAACATTAGTTAGTGTGTAATTTTGCAGTTTGAGCCTAAACAATATATGCAAAGTTGCAGCACTCAATGTATAATTCTAACAGAGATTTTGTCTTTTAAAATTCTGACAGTTTAACGCCTACAAAAACAGCTTGTAGGGACTAAGACGTGTTACTTACCGGATCAATTACATCAAGAACCCAGAAAACCCGGAATCCTCTTCACTAATATCCTCTGGGTCTCAATCGGGCTCATATTGCTAAACAATATAGAAAACGTCATCGTTTACAATTCAACCGGAGCACATGAGACTGAGCTGAGGGGCGGGGGGCGTTTAAACACGCGCTAGAGGTGGTTTAGCCAATCACAACACACTGGGCCAGCTAATCAATCAGAGCCCGTTGCGATTTTCTGAGGGAGGGGCTTCATAAAAGCAGGAAATGATAAGTGAGTTCATAAGAGAAGGGACAGAGAGGTGTGGAATAAAGATAAATTATGTGCAAAATATTTTTTATTTATTTATTTTTTCTCAATGGAGAAATAATATGTTAGACTGCACCCCATAAACATAATGGCCCAGTTTCACAGACAGGGCTTAGCTTAAGCCAGGATTAGGCATTAGTTAAATTAAGATATTCAAGCAACTTTTACAAAAATGTCTTATAAGAAAATATTACAGATGTGCATATTAAAACACAGAACAATGACACTGACATGTTTTAAGATTTGTCAGAGCAAGATTTTTCCATCTGGGACAGCTCAAACATGCAATTTAGTCTGGGACTATCTTAAGCTTTGTCTGTGAAACAGGGGGAATAAATCCTAGAAAAAAACAACAACAATCAACCACCCCTTTAAAGTACATACTCTTAACCCAGATACTTTTTGGAAATTTATAATGCATTACTTTACTACTTACTTGAAAAAAGTAATCTGATTACTTGTAATGCATTACTCCAACACTGAAAATAATCATCGGCCAGAATTTGCACTATGGTGCATTCCTAATTTCACCTATAGTGGTCTTATACTTTTGGACCCTCTTGTACAAAAACACATAGATGTGGAGCTAGAGGCCCAGTCTTCATCAACTTTTGCTCTGCATCACAGAAAGAAACAGAGACGGGAGGAAAAGAATGAAGGAAAGCAAAGAACTCAGATCTATATATCTCTGTAATGCGTTCTGCATGTTTTGACTGCAGTGGGGCTGCTGGTGTGATGAACTGCACACGTGTGTGTGTGTGTGTGTGTGTGCGTGACTTGTCTGGCAGAAAGAAATGTAAATGACTTACAGTTGCTAAAGTGAACGTGGAGCTGCACGTGTGTGGAAGTGTGTCTGTGTGTGTGTGTGTGTGAGGGACAGATAGGGTATTTCCATTTACAAAATAAGCTGTAAAATCACAGCTGTCAGTGTTGGTGCAACTGTGAAGAGTCGTAATGGAAAAAAAAGATATGTACAGTATATATAATATGGTTTGATTTTCTCAGGCTGGTGGATCAAAACCATGCTGTCACTGGACGAGCCCCTGGACTTGAAGCTTCCCTCCGGCCATGACAGGATGCTCAGAACGTCCATCTGTGCCCCGCTGCACTTTTCCCGTGCTCGAATATCCCGCGCATTGCACAAGGCCAAAAGCCCTGGTTAGTCAACCGACCACACAAACCACTACATAACTAACACATACAGTACCACTACAGTTATAGCTTGCATACAGTCATATACATTGCAAATGAATGATAATTCATTTTATGAGATTAATTTACAGTAATGTGGCTTATTTAGTCACTGGTTTTCATTTCTGCATGAATCAGATAAACAATAAATAAAAAAAAATATTAAATTGGTTCAATGAAGGATTGAATGACTTGTGGGGAGGTAACTTTTCAAAAGGTACATATTGGTACAGCAAAGGTACATATTAATATTTAAAGTATACATATTAGTAACTAAAAGGTACAAAAGTGTACCATTTGAAAATCTGTCCCAGTGACAGCTTAGTGTTGTTGAATGAACGATTCAGTAACTGATGGCTGCATCCAAAAAAAAGCATATTCACTGAATATGTATTTGCTTTGTAACTCTTAAAAAGTTAGTTTTATGTAATATAAATGTGTGTTATACTAATGTAATTCTTGTTATCATTGTTGTGACCAACATTTTCAATGACATTGCAACTCCTCTCCAGTAGCCTCGTACGGCAGTAAAATGTTCAGCAGAGGAACAAATCAAAATCTACCCGAAGTAGATCTGGGTACATGTTTTGTTCCTCAAAGGTGAATGACTGAGCCAGACCCGATTGCCTGGGTGGCACTGGGGACGCTGAGAGCATTGGGCGTCTGCGAAGAACTGATGTCTCTGCATTGCCGGCTGCAGATGTATATGGGCCGAGTCCTATACCTTCTCACTCTTAAAAAAACAGTGGTCCACAGCTGGAGCCGCAGATGACTCCCCCATCCAGAGGAAGAGCGGGGGCTGATAGCCGAGCACGCACCAGCAAGGGGTTAACCCCGTGGTGGATTTTGTGCGTACTCTGCCCAGGGTAGGAACCGGTTCCAGCAGTGCTGGTCTTCGGAGCAGTATGACCAGAGGTATAGACCAAGCTCCTGAATCTTCCGCTCAGTCTGAGAAGGGGAATTCGCTAGAGAACAGAAACATATAACTTCCCTTCTGGGACCCCTCTGCTGAGGTGGCTCTGAGTGAGAGACATGGCAAATTTGCCGGTCAATAGCCCATTGCATGGGACTCACTATGAGGACTGGAGGCTCGGGTTCCGTGGAAAGCTCAGGGGAGTGCAATTGTGAGAGGGTGTCTGCTTTGATGTTCTGGTACTCTGGGTGATATGAGATAGAGAACTGAAATCTGGTGAAGAAAAGAGCCCAGTGGGACTGACGGGGGTTGAGGCATTTAGCATCCCAGAGATACTGGAGGTTTTTGTGGTCTTTGAGTATTGTGAAGGGGGCTCCCTCCAGCCAGTGACGCCAGTCTTCTAAAGCTAATTTGATAGCCAACAGTTCTAGATTGCCAGTGTCATAGTTAACCTCCACAGGGGACAGTCTCCAGGAAAGAAAGTGCAAGGATGGATGTGGGGAGTCTCACCGTGGCACTGGGACAGCATGGCCTCTACGCTGGTGGTAGAGACGTCGACTTCCACTAGAAATGGGGCTTGTGGGTCTGGGTGGCACAAGATGAGAGCCATGCTGAATGCTTCCTTGAGATGTTGGAGGGGCTTGCTGGGCTTTGGGATTCCATTGCAGAGACTTGGGCTTTCCTCTTAGCATGGAAGATAAGGGGCCTGTGAGCTTACTGAAATTGAGGATGAACCACTGGTAAATATTACGAATTCTAAGAACCTTTGGAGTTCCTTTACCAAGTGTGGTACATTCCAGGATCGCAGAAATCTTCCCCTGGTCCATTTGAATGTCTTCGGGGGTGAGGATGTTACAGAGGAAGTGCACAATGGAATTCACACTTTTCTAACTTCAGGTACAGATGATGAGTCGTTGGAGGACTTGAGTGACGTGATGGCGGTGCTCAGTCAGTTTCTTGGAGAGTATCAGAATGTCATTGGTGTAAACTATAACAAACTTGTCCAAAAAGTCTCTGAATACCTCATTCATGAAACTCTGGAACACAGAGGGTGAGTTGGAGAGCCCATATGGCATAACCCGGTATTCCTAGTGCACGGGGGATATTATGAAGGCTGTCTTCCATAACAGTTCAGCTCGTTCCAAGGCAATAACCAACTCAACCTTTTTTATCTGTAAAGACATTCAGCCTTACAGCGTCCCAGAGAACTAGGGCTTCCAATACCTGTATACCTGCATATTTGTTTCATTGCATCATACTACATCGAATTGTGTTGAATCGAATCGAAATCGGATTGCACTGCATCGTAACAGGGGTGTTTTGTATCGCCTCACTAGTTGCTTCATGTATCTTTAATGTATCGTATCGTTGGCTATGCATCGAGATGCGTATCGCATTGGCCTCAGTTATGGAGATGCACATCCCTAATATAGACACAATGGCCGTGATAAACGGGTAGCCTCTATTTACATGGGGTCTGGTGCTGGGGTCAAGGTTGAGGGTGACGCTGGTGAGTGGGCTGATTCCTCCATGTGGCATGTTGTCAGGCGCTGGGAAATGCGAGTGGCTTTCTGAATGAAACTCTCTAGTCCGACACTGTCATTCAGGATGGCCATGTGACCTCGAAGATGGGGATTCAGACCATGGCGAAAGAAACCAAGTAGGGCGACCTTGTTGCATCCACTAGTTGCGGTGAGCATGCGGAATTTGAGGGTGTAGTCCTGGATAGAAGTACTAGCTTGATGCAATTGCAGCAACTGCTCGTGCACGAATAGCTCCACGCCCGCTGTCCCGAATACTTATCTGAAATGACTGCAGAAATTTCTGAAAGAATTTAATGCAGGGCTTTGAGTTTCCCAGATCGCCTGAGACCATGACCGAGCCAATCCATCCAACAGAGAAATTAGAAAGGCTACCTTTTTCCACTTTGTGACAAACGTCTCTGATTGAATCTCGATGAACAAGGATACTTGGAGTAAAAAAAACGCCGCACTCTGCTGCATCACCCTGGAAAATGGGACTTACAGAGGTCAAGTTGGTGATGGAACAGGAGTGAGGGAGGACTGGGTGGTGGTGACCAATTCCTCCAGCATCTCAGCGGCGGTGGGCTACCGGGGATCCATGACATACAGATCGTTGTGGGACTGGTCTTCTGTCACACACAGACTAGAAAGACATGGAGAAATAGTCAGTAAAAGGGTTTATTTACACAAAGAGAGTCAAAGACAGTAACTTCAGGAACCAGGAGTGAGTGTGAGATGACTGAGGAGAGGGAGATCCGGTAGGAGCAGAGAGACTATGGAGTGGTGGAGATCTGAAATGGTGGAGGCACCGGACAGTGAGTGCTAGTGAGGAGCATGCTCTTGTAGCTGGGCTTGATTGCAGGTGACAGGTGCAGCGGATCTGAATGCTGGTAATTGGGAACGGGTGAACGTGGGTGCTGGTGATTGGAGTGACAGAGGCGACTGAGACTCTCTGACACTGGAGTAACAGTGTAACTACAGAAAGAATCACTGAAAACCACCACTAGTCTCACAACCAAAGGAGAAAAAAAACTAAGCTTGTTTCTTCTTATCTCCAGATGCAGTTGACAAGGACATGTCAGATTGTTCATCGTCCTTAGTGGTAGATCTGAGTCTGTCTCCATCTTCCTCTCCCTCACCACCCTCTCCTATAGACAGTGGCGCTAGCTGGAGCCCCACAGTGCCTCTCCTGGCCTCAGTGAGTAACTTACACCTCAAAAAAAAATATTTCCTTTTTTTTTTTTCACGTTTTGTTTATTTTGCTTTCCAAGTCATATGAATCAAACTGCATTTGGGTTGTTAATAACAACTTAAACAAAAACAGGTCATTTACAAAATTAAAGATCATTGAAAATATTTTTTACATATTAAAAGTTTGTTTTATAGTAAAAGCAGATATGTTAACTCCAGCAGTTGTTTTTTGGCAGATAACTCCGCATTTCATGTTTTAAAAAAACCTTTGTAATCACCTCAGATGAAAGTGTAGATGCCCGAGAAAGGTTGTTGTTGTTTTGATCATAGATTGTATGGATGTGTTTACACGCAATACACTTTTTCCTCACCATTGTAATGAATTGCTTTTACAAGCTTCTGTGCAAATATTTCAGCTTTTATTTTTCTTTTACACCCTGAAGAAGATATCACATGTTCATCAAGTTTGACGAAATTATCCCTCCCCTGTACACTTTCAAAAATCAAAGTATAATTTCTGAGATGAGTATGATCTTGGACATTTAGGCTTTCTGTGAGAAAGACAAAGTTTCTTTGAAATAAAACACAAATGTAATTCCACTGGAAGAGAGACTGCCTTATACACCATTATCATAATTCAGTTCCTTTCACACTAATTCATTTCAGTCCAGTCTCACAGAGCATCCTGATCTGAACCCTTTTTAAGATCAAAAATAGAGGGTAGGTTTGGGAACATGTCTGGACTTGTCATGAGGTGGTCTCTTACTTCCCAACTAAGGTGAGCTGGACATAATTCATAAATGAATCACTGATACATAAGCTCTTCTACTTCAGGAATCCGAAAGCACCACGTACCATGAGGACAGCGCCTCTCCTCCTCCAGGTTTCCAGTTCTTTCTGCCGATTGGTGCAGAGGGTCCCTTGCGGCTTCCCTCCTCGATGCTAATTGGTCAGCACTCCCCTGAGCCCTCAAGTGATGAGCAGCTGGCCTGTCGCTGGCTAAAAGTGAGTGAGACCTGGTATTACTGTTTTGAGCCATGATCACGAAGTTAAAGACTATCCTCATGTATATGGCCAAATTTTAACGCCTTGTGACTAAACAAACAGGGGCCAATGTGAGTGTGCGCACCGAAGCGCAAAAGTGTTTTTGTTTTTTATGCACCGCATTAGATTCTGGCCAACCAATGAAATTGCTGCTTTTGGTCAAGTGCCAGAACCTGCTGAATCGGCTTTGTAGCGCTCAAGCACAGAACGGTCTTGCTGAGTGCAGTCATTGTATCCTAGCTCTTCCAAGATTAGTAATGCTGGTGGATAGCGTCCATGATGTTGAAGCACTATAAATCATATATATATATATATTAGGGCTGTAACGATACGTCGTATCGAATCGAACCGTTCGGTACGAGGCTTTCAGTTTGGTACGCATACGAACCGAACGATTCAAAAAAAAAAAGAAAGAGAATAAACTGTGTAAAATATAACGCTCAACAAGACAGCGCCAACGACGGGACAGGGAACCCGTGTCTGCTCCTCCCACCCCAAACATTTCCCCAAGGGCATTTCCCTTTGCCATTTCAACTCAACCTCCAGCTGCTCGTGTGTCTGTAGCATCTGCTGTTACTAGGCAACCATGAAAGCGCTGTCAGTTACAAAATCATTTCTGCTTTGGATTTTAAAC
>JAUCMU010000047.1:9747937-9763108 GCA_032275025.1 Enteromius treurensis | reverse complement strand
TGGGTTTGACTGGAGGAGCTGAAGCTCAGCAGAAGCTGGAGGAAGAGAGTCGACAACACAGAGATCTACTGCAAAGCGACTTTGTGGACTCCTACTTCAACCTGACCATAAAGACCATGGTGATCATGGACTGGTTGGCTACTCGATGTCCTAAAGCAACTTATGCTATGAAGGTTGATTCTGACATGTACCTCAACCTGGAGAACCTGATGAGCCTCTTATTGTCACCCAACACACCCAGAGAGAACTACATCACAGGGTATATGATGTCTGACCGGCCTGTCGTCAGAGACAAGAACTCAAAATGGTATGTGGCAGAGGAATTGTACCCTGAACAAAAATACCCCACGTACCTGCAAGGAATGGGATATGTTTTCTCCAATGACCTGCCAGAAAAAATAGTTGAGGCTTCCAAGGAAGTAAAGGCCTTTAACATAGAAGACGCATATGTGGGTGCCTGTCTGAAACGGTTGGGCATTGCACCCTCAACTCCTCCAGACCCTTCACAGTTTAGAGACTATATGTGGCAATATAATCGAGAAGATTTTCTCAATGTTATTACAACAATCCTAGATTCCCCACAGCAGCTAATAGATATTTGGAAGGATGTAAAGAGGCCCACAGAACAAATCAAATCAGAGTAGATTTGGGGTTGTCTTTATTTAATTTATAAACCAACTGAATGACCATGAGCCTTATCTTTACATATTTATCTTATTGGCTGTGCTTTTCTTTTTATTATGTTGGGTTCAAAGGTAAAATAAATATTTTAAGTATATTAATTTAAATTTCTTCTGTCTGTCCACAAACCAACATGAACAGATTAAATAAAAAGTGAATTTGACTTGATCGTTGTTGTTTTCACTTCTGCCCAACTTAAGTGCTGAAATGGTCATCTTGTATTTTGCATGTCATGCAAATAATGTTGGTAAGGTGAGGTAGCAGCTTCTAGACTTTTATAATGTCACAGACCTTCAAGACATTTAGACATTATATCCAGAACCATAAACTTAAAATTCCTATTTTGAAGTACCAGCTGGCATCAGAAGCATAATGAAAACACCTGCAGATGAAGGAGAATTATTAAAGGATGGGTGGTAACGTGATCCTTTTGAGTAACAAAATTAAATTTGGAAATTTGCCAGCTCACCTTGACAGTCCATAACCTCAGCAGGTGTTTTTAAAGGATCCAATAGGTCAGAAAAAAGGACAACCAGGAGCTTGGATACATTGACTGCAGTATTGCCGTTTCAAGACAAGGTATGTTCAAACATTTCATAGATTTTGGTTTCTTAAAGTACATTTTTTCCTCTTCTAAACGGTTTTAAATGGGCAGGAAACCATTAAAATTTGAACATTTTACGAAAGACCTCACTAGTCTTACAACTCTGTGTAGTTTGGATGACTGAGAACCAGAAAATCAATATTGAAGGTGATTTTGGCGGTTACAAATTTGAAACACTAAAAGGCGAGAAAAGAACACAAAACTTTTAAACTAACGTATATATCTCTGGTTTTGAGAAATAAGTAGCCTACTGTATCAGGGAAAAGGCAGCGGCTATTTGCACTAGGCGAGTAAATAGCGATAGAGGCAGTTCACGGTAAGTGTAAATACCAATTGTATGCTATTTACACTTAGTGCAAATGGCAATATGTGCTATTTACACTAATTGAAAATAGCAGCGATATGATATATTTACACTTAGTTTAAATAGCCTGCCTTTTTGGCAGGGGCTATTTACACTAACTACACCCACCAATGTGTGATTGGGCTAGTCAGTCTTAAAAGAAAACACAACTATGATTCATTAGTTCCAGTTGACGCAGATGGTAACGCACATGCTGGGTTCTTTTTGACGCGACCAACCTGTTTTTGTTTTTTTTAAATGAAGCAAGTAATCAAAAAGTTGAAAGTAAAGTATCGAGTAGGGCTATGGTAGCTGTAGGGAGGGCTTTAATGTAGATCAAGGTGGCATTTAAAATGTTAAATTAAAATTATAATTTTTTATTACTCAACATGTTATTATTGCACATTGTTTTATAGTGCAATACTAAAGTGCAGATAATTGCCACTATTTGCAACAAGTGGTATAAACAGCAGAAAATCCTGCTATATTTGCACTAGTGTAAATAGACACCCCGGATGTGACATGATTTTGTCGAGTGGTCAAACACATTTGCCAGTTATTTGAGAGAAGACGGCATTTTTGCATTTTAATAACGACAAAGACCCACCTTGAAAAAAAAGTTTTCAATTTAAAGGGATAGTTTGTCAATTCAAAGGGAATTTCAAACCTGTACAACTTAGGCTTCATCTGTGGAAAACAAACAACTATCCCTAGTTACATTTTGAGCTGCAGATAAAATCAAAGACATTTTTAAATGAACACTTTATGATGGTGAATATTTTCTTTTCAGCTTCGTTCAAATGTTCTGTAAGAGTTTTCTACTGGTTGGCCTCTTCATCCTACTTAATATTTTATTTCTGTATATGACTGCCGTGACCCTCGAAACCAGAAAGTGGCAGAAAATGATGATAAAAGCTGGCAACCCCCATGTTGCTTACCCTCAAAATTACAGATTCATCCTCGACCAGCCAAAGAAGTGTGAAGAGCAAAAGCCCTTTGTGGTGATTATCGTTCCGGTGGCCCCGCACAACATCGAGGCCCGTAACGCCATCAGGATAACATGGGGCAGCGAGGAGCTTGTCCGAGACAAATTGGTGCTGGTTCTCTTTCTTCTGGGCTCACAAAGTGGTAACGAAACACTACAGGAGCAACTCCATAATGAGAGCCAGAAGTATCAAGACCTTCTCCAGAGCAACTTCCTGGATTCCTACAGGAATCTGACCATTAAGACCTTGGTGATGATGGAATGGCTCAACCGAAATTGTCCACAGGCGTTTTACGGAGCAAAAGTGGATGCTGATGTGCTCCTGAACATGAAAAACCTATTACATATGCTTGTGAGTCTAAAATCACAACAGCACAACTACATCACCGGCCTAGTATTGTCTGGAAACAATGTCTTGAGGGATCCAGCCAGCAAGTTTTATGTCCCTTACCATGTGTATCCTAAATCTAGATATCCTCCGTATCCTATGGGCATGTGTTATATCTTTTCTATGGACTTACCAGAGAAGATCGTTCACATCTCTAGGAATATCAGGCCTATTTTTATTGAGGATGCATATCTGGGCATGTGCTTGAAGCATTTGGGAATCGCACCCAAGAATCCACCAAATATTGGACTGTTTGTGTTCAGGCCACCCCAACGATTCAATAGCTGTTACTTTTCTAAGCGAATAGCAATTCTCACAGACAGCCAGACTCAGCTGATTTCCTATTGGATGGATATTCACTCAACCAAAAGACCTTGCTGAAAAGAACCTGGTGTCTAAGTTTAAAATACATGCAGTTACAGGTTCAGCTTAAAGTATGTTTACAACAGCAGCCTGTTTGTTTAACCCGGGTAGCAGTGTTTTCTTGTTTTCTTTGATACATTTGCATACTGAGTGATACACTCGATCTATGAATTTGAAATGGAAAGCAACAGTGACTTTACAACACTATTTTAAACCTTCTATGTAAATGAACACAGACTCATTCAGGACACAAATATTTGTAAAAAAAGAAAAAAAGAAAAAAAAAAGTCTAAAATATATTTGTTTGAAACCTAATAAATAAATGAATTTCAAATGACTAAAAAATTGCTTAATTAAAAGACATACTCTGGGATCTTAAAATATTATGCATATAGACCTCATATTATTAAATACTTATTTGTATTATATTTTAAAGAACAGTTCTCCCAGAAATGAAAATTTGGGGTTTCTTCTTCAGAACAGATTTGTTGAAAGCATTACATTACTTGTTGACCCGTGTGTGCCCTGCAGTGAATGGGTGCTGTCAGAATGAGTCCAAACAGCGGGTAAAAACATCCCAATACCATGTAATCCACACAAATCAAGTGAAAATCTGCATGAGTCACCTATATAAAGATTTTAAACTTGAAACTGTCGCTCCTGACTAAAATACAAATGACTGATTCCCTACAGTGAATGGGTGGCGTCAGAATGAGAGACCAAACAGCTGAAAAAACATCACAATAATCCACAAGCGCTGTAACTCTGATGACTCCAATCCATCATTTAATGTTGAAAAACTGCATTAATAAAACGTTCCACATTTAAAATCCATTGCTTCTGACTGAACAAACGACAGAAAAAAGGACTGACTATAGCATGTGCTAAAATACTGTGACCCTGGACCACAAAACCATTCTTAGAAGTCACATAAGTACGTTTGTAGCAAGAACAATACAGAACATGCATACATTGGTCTATATTATAGATTTTTCTTTTAGAACAAAAATCAATAGGTTATTTAGTAAGGTTTATGCTCCATTAAGATATTAATAAATTCCCTAATATATCAAAACTTCATTTTTGATCAGTAATATTGTTTAGGACATAATTTGGACAATTTTCAATGCAATCTAGTTGGATTAAAATTTTCAAATAGTTGTTGACTAAATATTGCTCAATCCTAAAAAAACCCCCAAAACATCCATACATCAAGGGACAGCTAGTTCTGTTTATTGTGAAGAAGATTTTTGAATTGTAGACAATTGTATGCAAAAACAACAAAAAAATTACCCCCCCAAAAATGGACACTTATGATTCTTTTTGTTGTCCGGGGTTGCTATTTTTTAACCGTGCCCCACTCTCTCATAAGCAGGCCATTCAACACAAAAAAGCAGTATATATACTGTATCTACATTTACATATACATTCTGTACATCAGTAGCCTGCACGGACAATAACTTTGAATCGGCTTCTGCTCTACAGCCACTAGAGGGCAGCAAAGGTGTGTGTATATATATATATAAAGTTATTGTCAAAGTTATTGTATATATATATATATATATATATATATATATATAATGGTATGGTATGACAATGGAATACTTTCCAAGTCAGTTGCTTAATGAACATGGTTTGCTTTTGTCTTATTCAGAATTTCTTTAAAAAAAAAATTAATTATCAAAAAATGATGCTGTTCTTTTTTTTTGGTGCAATCCCAATTAAAATTGTTTCATTATTACTTCAAGCTTGACACTCCATTGATGCTGACCAACAACCACTGACGTCTTGTGATATCGTTATTTAATTCACCCTGTTAACGAATTATGTGAACAGTTTGAACCGGATATGGAAAAGTCTTGGGATTTTTTTTTTTGGTGTTGTTAAAGAATCTGTAACTTATCTTATTTCTTTCAAAGTTTATACTCAAGATTATTTTGGGTAGACTTCTCTAGACTAATTTCTTCTCTAAATCTAATTTCCAGGGTGTTTGGGTCGTTAATATTTTGTATATAGAAATGTGTATTGTCATATTTGTGTTTGTACAATGATTCTAAAAGTGCCATTTCTCTTCTTACACAATTCATTATTTTATTTGGAAGATATCATATCCATTGAAAGAAATAGGCTAAAATTGTGAACATTTTAGAAAAGAAATGAAACAATACGGTCCTACTTTGCACTTTATTTAAAACAGAAGCGCTGAAAAGACGCTAAGAAGCACATGTCACTTTAATTTGGTTCATTAATTGATATTAACCACCAGCTGTCAAGAAAATATGACAACGTAAAAATGAATTAAAATGTTTTGTTGTTGTTGTTTCTTCAAACTTTGCAATGTTTTTTTCTGGTTATGGGTCATTATTGGTTTTAATGGAAATGGACCCTGCTTGTCTCTAGCCTACTGGTTATTGGTCACCTTGTATTGGTGGCTTGTTAAAACCAGTAGATCCTAAGGAAATATGTAAGGAAAAATACAGAAAACCAGTTTTTAAGTTGATGGTTTGTAATGTAGTGACGAAGTGGAATTTCATTAGAATTTTCTGTGATGGTTTAACAATTTTTTTTTTAAATATAAAGCTTAAGAATATTAACACCTATAGCCTATAGATGTGCAATTACAATTAGATCGTGTATTTGAAAAAAAAAAAAAAAAAGTGCTCTAGGCAACATGGATATACGAGCGAAGGTGTGGCTGGGGGCGGGAACACCTGTTGTTTTACAGGTTGAGGCTCTTGTTTGCTGGCACAAACATCGATTGAGATTCTTTACTGGTTATTTGTATTAAAGTGTTGGATTTTCCTGCCGAAACGCCAAGACACGCATCACAAACGCGTCCAGAGGCGTTCACCTGGTGTCACCGCGAGGTAAGCAATACACGTCAATTTCGAGAGTTTGATTCTGAGTCCAGCACTAATTTTTATGGTTTACAGTACAGTAACGACTAGTGAGTAATAAACAAATGGTGCGGTTTATGTTGTTGTCAAAGTTACCTGGTTTCGAACTAATATCGCGTGACACGCAAGGAGCTTTTTCAGGATTTTTTCCCCGAGCGCATAGGTTGCCAGGTTTTAAAAAAAGGAACCAATGGTGGCCAGGTTTTAAAAAAGGAACGCACAATTGCTACTTAAAAATACAGCGGGAAAACCAAAAACTTGTAGGTGAGCGTGATTTCACCAAGTACAAGATGTTCCTGAATCAACATCCTTGTTGATCCTGCAACAACATTCTAATCAACCAATTAAAATTAAGGAATAATTAAAACAGATATGGAAATATCTGTTTTAGGCTTATAATCTCAATTAGGTGTTTCTACACCCTCGTTAATCAGCTATCATTTCCCACTGATTTTAGGCATACATTTTGGCTAGGGGTTGTACATATTTTTGGACAGTAATGTTGATCCAGGATCATATCTTACTTGGCAAAATCACAGTGACCAAAAATGTATATGTCTGTTATGTAAATGTAATCTTAAAATAGCTTGTAAGGTATTTAGTATTATTAATGAAACAAGTCTAATTACTACTACTAGCATTTAACTGGAACGTTTAATAACAGATAGTGTAGAATTGTAGGTATTAAAGGCAATAGGCCAAGACCATCAATTAATAATTATAATTAATATGAACAATACAAACTATTATATTTATAACCTAATTTAAATAGTTTAGTGTAAAAGGAGTCATTTTTAAAACATGTTAACATAAAACCAATAGGCTTGTGTGTGAGAACGTTGACCTGTTTTCTCCCTCTGTGCCGTCATACACGAAACCTTTGGTTTCTAGTGAGAAGTATTGAATTTCAGCCTCATTTAAAATGCAAGTGTAAGTTCACACCTAGCAGTCTTACGGCCGGCTTGTCCAATGCAAAAACAAGCTGTTGAAACCTGATAACGTCATTGTTTTACCAGTCAAACCTGATGAAACTGACACTCATATGCATTTTGTTGCTTTTGGCATACAGCCAGATGTCAACTGGAGCAGAACCTGCACTGATATAATGAGACTTGTGCATGGCTTTAACTTTTAGGCGTTGTTCATATCAACCGTTTGATTGCATCTCCATCTAAAAGGTCAAATTAGATTTGGTAGTTTTTCATAATTCGGGAGAAATGGCACGTTCGTTTTTATACAAAGTATGCATTATAGTTTGGAAAACAGAACTAAGATAATAAATGGATCTGTCTGATACTCAATATTCAGAGATACGTATATATTAAGTGAGGCATATTTCTGGTGATTAAATATATGGGTCATTCTGAGCCAACTCAACTGGAGGTTCACAGCTTTTTAAAAATGATATTAGAAAGATGACAGCATCTTTATTATGATTTTATATATATATATATATATATTATTGGTGGGCTGTTATTGGTGTTAACGTGAGACAAAAAAAATATTGCCGTTAATCTATTCACAAAGTTGGTCCTGCTCTGCATACACACAGCTTCCGTGTTGCTCAAGCCATGCTGACGGGTGCAGTGTGAAACCGGCCTCCCAACAAAAGCTGAATATGAGAAGTTGACAAAGCTTGAGAAACTGCTGGAGCCATGCAGATATGGTCTACAAAGATAGCGTGTTCATGAATTGGCATACAAGTTATTTTTAAAGGGCACTTTGTATTTAAAAAAACAAGTGCCCTTAAATGTAATGTGATTAAGATCTTGTGAAATGTGTAATCTGAGTTAAATGAATTAGTCTTGAATTATTTTTTGAATGCCCGTTTTCAAAGACCTACTTTGAGTCATTATTTGGGTAGCACACATATTCCGAATGCGTTCGGCAGAATTCAAATGAGCCATTTGAATCTAGATTAATTTCAAGATTTCAGTGAGAATAATCTAGGTTAAAAAAATATCTATGCCCACCTCTAATATATATATATATATTCAGATATTGGTATGTCTTTAAGTAAAATATATGAACTTGAACAAATTTACATTATGGGGCGGTTTCCCAGATATGGATTAGATTAAGCCAGGACTAGGCCTTTGTTAAATGAGGATATTTAAAAACATGCCTGGCAAAAAAAAAGCATTACTAAGACCAAACAATGGCACTAATGTATATTTTACTTATGTCAGTGCATGCCTTTTACAGTTTTGACAGCTCTGACATTTATTTTAATCTAGGATTAGTCTTTAACCCTATTCGGGAAAACCGCCACTATTTGAACACTGTTGGTGCCATCCTGGGTTCCTGTTCCATAAAACAAGTTTACTAAATAAGCCAGGTTTATTTCAGTTAGTCTCACTTACTGTCATTTGATTTGGTTTAAAATAAGTCAGACTAATTGAAACAAGCCTGGCTTATTTGGTAAACTTGTTTTATGGAACAGGCCCCTGGTCTCTTACAAATATGTATCTTTGTGCATTTTTTGTGCAACACTGTTTTTAGGTGCCTTACTGCACATTTTGCTAAAGTTTCAAAGAGAAATCATTATAAAAACACTGCAATACGTACCTTTACCAACCTAATAATACAAACATGCTACGGTTTCGTATTAAAGATGTGTTTTAGCGCCACTCTCTGGACATTTCTCTTTGAAATCGCAGTGAAACATGCAGTAAGGTACGTAATTACGGGGCTGCAGAAATGCATGTAGAGGCACGTCTTTCCAATAAGCCCGGGTTGCAGTGATATGTACTTGTCGGTACATATTTCGTGTAAAAGTGCACCAAGGTACATTTATGCCATGAGACCAGGAAGTGGTGGCAGTTCAAAGAATTGTGTGACACATCAGAGAGGGATTAATTGTTAACTTTGGGTCTGAGTATGAGCAATGTGAAACAAAACAAGATTATGTTAGAATTAAACATTTAACTATTTTTTTCATTTTTGACACATCTTACATGTTTTAGAGTTTGAGGTACTATCAGTGATTCTGCCAAATGTGCCTTTTAGCAGTCATTCATACTACTTGGTCTATGACTATGCTTAGCAGGTTATAGCATGAGGAAATTCTAAAGCTTTAGCAATCCAGCTGAAGCAAACCGAGGTTAGTTAATAGGAAAACAATGTGTCAGGAGAGCGGACACATGCCCCAACTTGACTATTTTTAGCAGGTCTGTTCTACGCAGTTGTTTTGTTAGAGAGAAACAAGACAAGTTCCTAGTTTCAGCATTAAATATCTCTCAGATACCCCACTTTAAATAAATACATACACAATTTGGTTGATCATATTTGAAATATGGTTAATCAGGACACACATACAGTATCTATTTAATTTATTCATATAGATAACTGGACTGCTTTTCCCATTTTTAAACCATCTGCGCTGGCGTGTAGTTTGACAAAGCTTGCTAAAATCAGCATATTTTACTAACAGACCTACCAATTTCTATGTAAAAATAACAAAATGTTTCCTTTTAAAGTAACTTGGCTGTAAATCTCAGGTGATTGTGAATGTTCATTTTGATCCCTCTTTTAAAAAAGCACATGCATGGCATTTAAAGGGATAGTCAAATAACACGCTCTCATTTCGTTCCAAACTCGTAAGACCTCTATTCATCTTCGAAACCCAAAATAAAGATATATTAGATGAAATCTTCTGACTTTCCATAAAGAGCAAGGATCCTAACAGAAACGTAGCAAGGATATCATTAAATTAATCGGTGACATTAGTGGTTTAATCGTAATGTTACGAAGCTGCAAGAACATTTTTTGTGCGCAAAGAAAACAAAAATATTGATTTAATTCTACTATTCATCGTCTCCGTTTTGGAGAGTATCACACGTGTCAGCACCGCATTGGTCGTTGATCTGAACGTATCCGTGTACTTAATTAAATTTCTTTTGGTTACAAATGATCCAAAATCAATATTTGCGCAAAGATATGTTTTCTAATTCGAGTGGTAGAGGTAGGTTCTCACAGGAAGTTTTAACGCTGCGTCATAACGTTGTATCTGTAAACATACATTAGTTGTCTTGGCTACTAGGTTATTGCCTCATTTACCTGAGGGCCCTTGTTTAATCATCATGTGACTACAGCCTATTCTCACAGCAGCTGGGATGAACATTTTGATGACGGATTGTAATCCAGAAAGGATTTTATGAAACACACGTTAATTAAATTAAATTATATTCCAGTTTTAAATGTGCTTCTGACTAGAGATAGCCTAGGAATACACAAGATTTGTATTTTAAAAGACAACCAGTTCAAAGGAAGCATAGTTTGTATTTTGGGGATTCAAAGCAAAACTTACGGACTGCAGCTTTAAAGTGCCCCCATTTACCTTTTTAAGAATTGCTAATATTGTTTTATGAGTCTCTTAAAACAGGTTTACATGTATCCAAGGTCAAAAAACACTTTTAAAAAATAGATTTGATTTGACCTTATTTCTTAATTATTCGTAAACGATTCGTGTGAAGCAGTTCGAAGAATCAGTCTGTTAAACCCCTCCTTTCCGTAAGCCCTCACTGCTGTGATTGGTCTACCGCTACAGCATGTGTCATAAAAAGGAAACGCCTATTGCCATAACAGAATGACAGCGCAGGATGCAGTGTCTTTCCTGACATGATGTGGAAATTGTTCTGTTTGTGGGCGGGGCAAGTTGTTCGCGAAGTAGAACGTGGGCGGACATTATGCAAATATGTAACTTCGTGACGTGTGGCCGTAACAGAAAAAGATTAGAATTTCTGACGACTTTTTAGTTTATATTCACATTCAGCTACAAAGATCATATTTGAAAAGGCATAATTGGGGCACTTAAATAAAAGGGTGCCATTATTTATGACCAATGTGTATTAAAGAAAAGTAAAAAAAATGTTTCATAATGACATTTTCATTACTTTTTTTGAATAAAATATAAAAATGAACAGTGCAGATTCATTTCCTCGGCTTCTTTGTTAATATCTACCAAGGGTATTAATAATTGTGATCTATAAAGACTACCTATAAAGAGGGCAAACCTGCCTCCTGGTAGATTTTTTTTAAAACTCCAATTTAAGTAGCTCTAGTCTTCCTCCAGAAAATCTGTCTGAGACCATTTAAAAGTATGACGGAGACAGCCTTAAACGGCTCTCAGTAAACAGAGGAACTGGTATTTCCTGTACTATAAATGTGTCAGCATTATGTGTTGAAGTATTGGAACTACCTTAACGCTGCTAAAGGTATGTCAAAAGATACCCAGCATTTCAAATAAGATGTGAGGATTTTTTATATATTTAGAGATATTTATACACCAATCGTACTTTCACTTTCTCAAGGATGTGACATTCATTTGATCTTTTTTTTTCTTTGAAGAGGAAGCTGCTTTGCAAACCCTCCCCCAAGACAGTGTACTGTTAAGGCCAAAGTATACTTTCGTTTTTATGCATTCACGAGGGTTTGCGCACAGTGCTTTGGTGCAAATTTTGTCACCGAAATAGCATGCAGGTACTGTACCATTACCATTCAGTTTTTGTAACCGTGCTTACTTTGTACAATCTATGAAAGTGTTAATATTAGCAGTGAAGCAGTTCATATTTAACTTTATCTGAATACGTTTGTTTACTAAGCCAAAGTCATGTGATGCAGTTTGACAGAAATTACACTCGCTGTTGAACAGACATTAAAAGGTTACTCCTTTTAACTTTTTAACTTCAACAATTATGGCACCTTAGCCTGTAAAGTTAGTGTTTTAGTTTTCTTTCCATCCAAAAGTATTCTTGTTGCTTCATAACGGTTGAACTACTGATGGCAGATAGAGCATTCAGACGATGTCTTATATATATTTTTAGACGTTTTATTTAACCAGCGATGTGCATTGAGGTGGACACATCCCAAGTTAATAGGATATCCTGCAGTATTTGGTTACGCTGCATGACATTTTTCAAGCAATTTAATGCACACACGAAACCAACATGAAACCAACTAGGCACTTACTTGCCTGTGACTCTTTTTGTTCTCTTTCAGTTGTACCTCATCAAGACAGATGTCCAACAACAAGAGTTTCCTGGTTTTTCTCCTGGTTCCAGGAACTGCTTTGCTACTGTATTTCTTTTATTCCCCTATGACCACAGGGCAAGATAACAAAGAACCTCAAAGGTATCCCCTTACAAAACAACACAGCACAGCAGCAGCAGCAAGTAAGGATCCTGTAAACAAGGAACCTGAAATAGACACTGTCCAGGAAGAACCAGGGCCGTACCATGTGGCCTACCCCCGAAAATATACATTTATCATTGACCAACCACAGATATGTGAACAGAAAAAGCCTTTCTTGGTGATTATGGTCCCGGTGCCTCCTTTGGATGCCGAGGCACGCAGTGGCATCAGGAAGACATGGGGTGGAGAAAAACTCATTGGCGACAAAGTGGTGCTGGTGCTGTTTGTTATAGGCTTACATAGTGGAAACGATCAAGAAACGCTGCAGGAGAAACTCCAGAAGGAGAGCCAGCAGTACCAAGACCTTCTCCAGAGCAACTTCCTGGATTCCTACAAGAACCTGACCATCAAAACAATGATGGTGATGGAGTGGCTCAACAGGAATTGTCAACAGGCGTCTTTTGCTATGAAAGTGGACGCTGATGTGCTCGTTAACATGAACAATCTAATGAATATGCTTGTGAGTCTGAACCCATTACCCACCAACTATATGACCGGGCTGGTGTGGTATGAAAGCACTGTCATTCGAAATCCTTTCAACAAGTTTTATCTCCCTTATGACGTGTACCCCAGAGACACATATCCGCCGTATCCTCTGGGCATGTGTTACATCATTTCTTTGGACCTGCCTCAGAAGTTTTTACAGGAATCGAAGCACATTAAGGCCATATATATTGAGGATGCATATCTTGGTATGTGTTTGGAGCGTTTGGGTATTGTTCCAACCAAACCACCAAATATAAAACAGTTTGTGGTGTCACCACCGCAGTACAATCGCTGTTATTATTCGGGACTGATAGCAGTGCTTACAGCCAACACAAATCAGATGACGTCTTATTGGACAGATATTCATTCAACCAGCAATCCATGCTGAGTTGGAGAGATATTTTGTGTCTGACTAAAAATTATTATAATTTATTTTTTAATTGGATTAGTGGTTTACTTTTCATACATTTACTATTTGTGTGTTGTGTGTGCATGCATTTTATTGTTTCAAGTGAAACCGTTACAGTACACCATACAGTATCTTCAGGAATGAAGACAGAAGTATTACATGTCAAAACATGTTTTTTTTTGTATTATTATTTAAAGTTTAAGAAATGTTTAAGAACAAGAATTCATCCATTCATTTTTTTGTTTATTAATAATTAAATAATTTCCTTGTTGATGTTCTCTTGTTTTTATCAAACAAAATGGTGCACTGTTCTGTTTGAGAACTGGACACTTACTGTTATTTAAAAAAAAGGTTTTCTTACATGAAGAAGTGTATTTTCAACTGAAACCTAAGTTTGCACACACTCATGCCCTGGTTACATTGGAAATGTTGCAGATTTTAAAGGGTTAGTTGAGTGTCACAATATGTTTTGAAAATATGCTTAGAGTGCTTTTTTCATCACTGCACTTACAAGACAGTGATGACCACAATATAAAATAATAAAATAAAATTCCAGAGAAAAACTAAATTTTAACTTAAAGAGCCTTTGTAGAAAATGATGTACTTTCTTCCAAAAAAGAAGCGATTTTGTCACAATACCAAAAAACACTATAGGAATGTTCCTCTGCATTTTTTTTACAGTTGAAACAAAAATCAGAGGAGTTTCTGTCAATCTTTTTCAGATGTAAAGATAAACTTCATGATGTACATTTATAGAACAAATTGTTACACATTTCAGACCAATCTGTATCTTCAATTTCGTGATCTAATTCTTTTTCCACATGCTCTTTATACTTTCGAAAAAAGAAGTACAGTACATGGATAAGAAAGAGCTTTGTATATTTTGGATATTAACCCATTTGGAAAGTATACTTATAAGTATATTTTTGACACCTTTTGCAGAGCACCAAGCAGCACATTCTGTAGCGGAAAAGACAATGTCTGGCCATGTCCGATAGTGTCTTCAATGTCTGAGATTTTTATTAATTTGCAATAAGTGCATTATCTTAAATGTGATAATTTCCATTGCATTAACGTATCTTTGATTTAATGTTTTATTCTTGATTGCATTATATAAAGAGTCTATTATCTTAGATGATTAAGTTTAGTCTGAAATATTTGAGTGTTATATTTTACTTGCATATGGTAGCAAGTATTCGCAAATGTTGATTTTGGTGCACAGGAAGAGCAGCAGTGTGTGTGTGTTTCAAAGGCAGGAAGCGGTTTTGGAATAAAAGGGAAGCTTGACTTTTGCTGGGGTGGGGCAAAACAAAAGGGACAGGAATGTCACAGGGGCAAAATCTAAACTCAATAGTGTATACTGACTGTCTGATACAATCCTTCAATAAATCATTGCTATTATATTTTGAGTCGATTATCCTTATTCCCAAGAAAATTCCACGACACTATATATTCAGATTTACTTATATTCACAATTTACGCTTATTTAGGCTTATAACTATATAATTCAAGTAAATTGAAAAATAAATTTGTATAGCACTTTTTACGATACACTGTAAAAAAATAACTGTAAAAAAAACGGGAAGTTTCCAACAGTAAGGCACTGTTGTTCAAAAATACAGTTGAATACTGTGAATGCAAACCCTTTTTGGAAAAAAAAAATTTTAATCGCACACTACTGTTTAATCCTACGGTAAAGAACAGTATTTTTTTAAGTCTATTGACTGCTTAGAAGAGAATCCTACAGGTTTAATCTAAACAAGATCATCAAATCTAGCCTCATCTTTTCACCTGGTGTACGTCAATGTTAAAATACGAAGGAG
>JAUCMU010000047.1:9718893-9731379 GCA_032275025.1 Enteromius treurensis | reverse complement strand
TTTACTTTGAAAGGTCTGGTGCCCATCCACTTCCATTAAATGACTACCAGACTGCCACGGTTAAAGTTAAAAATCTTAATTTGTGTTCTGCTGAGGAAACAAAGTCACCTACATCTTGGACGCCCTGGGGGTAAGCTAATAAACATCACATTTTCATTTTTGGGTGAACTATCCCTTTAATAATCGCACATTTTCCCCAAATCGTGCAGCCCTACTGAGGGGTGTATAATTGGTCTTTGCTTGCGCTGGGAAAAGTTCATTTTATTCATTACTCCCTACAAAGGTACACTAATTATTTTTTTGTTTTAATATTTAAAAAGATCTATTTTTGGTAAATATAAAATGTAAGGACATTTCGAGACATCTCAGCGTCTATCGCTGAACCATGTGTACATCTTCCAGTGTTTATACAGTGTGTGCCTGTATAGAGAGATAGTGTGTACCTTATTATTGGAAGGTATATACAGTATCTATAGTTGTGCACCAAGGGTTAGGAAGAGACAAGTATGAGATCAGGGCTCGGTATCAGCTGATACTCAATGTTCAATGACATAGAAAGAAGAATCCTTAGGACCTCTCTAGTGCAAGGCTTTTAAAAATGGTTTACATGAAGAATAAGTTCAACACTACTAACACAAATGTCAGACAGGAGAGCTGTCAGTCAGTACATGGAAAATAGCCGTACTTACTTGAAAAAGTGATTATTATTTCTAATGAACAACAGCACATTTTGGTCCACCAAGCCTTCTCGTCAACTAACAGTTACTAATCGACTGTTTTTCTGCACACACACACGACAGCACCACAAATACAACACACTCCGTGTTTAATATGTTTGGAATTCATCATATGACACTGATCAACATCATTTCCTGTCTGCAGACAGAGCTGCCCATCGTACAAGAAGATCTCACTGAAGTGCACAAGAGACGGTGTGTATGAGCATCACTCACACACTCACACACACATAAACCACTGTTTCATCTTCATTCTCTCTGTGTGTCCTCTGCGTTTCAGAATGTGGCCGTCGGCCTGCTGCCCGGATGGTAAAGAGGATTCTGGGAGGCCGCACGAGTCGCCCAGGAAGATGGCCGTGGCAGTGCTCCCTGCAGAGTGACCCCAGCGGACACATCTGTGGCTGTGTGCTCATCGGGACGAAGTGGGCACTCACTGTAGCACACTGCTTTGAGGGGTGAGAGGCGCACTCACACACACATTCAGATTAATGGAATCAATATTGATCTGAATAATGACTCTATTGTTTTCTGTAAAGTGGATCCAGATATTAACTGTATATAGTTGAATACAGAGAACACTTGGTATATTTAAGAGGTTTCAGTTGTTTTTGTTGAGTCCGGACTAGGGCTGGACAATATTTCGATATTAATATATATCGCGATACAATTTTTTTCAATAACGGTGATATGATTTTTTTAACACATTTCCAATATTTCGATATACATTTGAATATGTAATGATGACCACTTGCTCTTCTTTGTTTAATTTTAATGCGTCTCTAGACAAGAGAAAGAGAAGTGAATGTGCGGTGTATAGTGCTCACCTCAGAGCAGCATTTCAAGTTTATAAAACTGTAAAAGTGTTTAGTTCCCCCTTCTTCTTGGCAATAGCGGGACGAGGTATGTTAAATTCATAATGCATTTCATGCTATTGGGTTATTTCTTAACTTAAATTCTGTTTGAGTGCACCATGCTGATTAATGCTGTAAAGGAGTTTAATTTCTATTTTGTTTCTTTTGTATAGTTTTACGGTGTTAAAGGATACAGTAGGCAAGGAAAGATTCCTGACTTGTTTTTTTTGGGTTTGACCCCTAGAGTCAAGGTATGCATTTACCTTAAAAACTTCCTCTTTGCTTCCGAATGCAATGACTTCAGTTTTCTCCTTGTTTAACTGAAGGAAGTTTTGGCACATCCAACTGTTAATTTCATCAATGCATTGGCAGAGGGAGTCAATGGGCTGTAGTCATTTGGTGATAAGGCTAGGTAAATCTGGCCAGGGCCGGATGTCCGGAAGATGGCACTGCTGTGAAGCTAATCAAGTTTTGAGCTTCACCTCTACTGTTAGCAACTCATTTTGCTTTGAGAAGAGCTACTGAACTATTCATGTAATTGTAAAGCATCTGAGTATCACCTTCAGGCTAATGGCCAGACTGACCAAAAGATCCAGGAGATAGGGAGATGCAGAACCTGGTCCTACCAAGTTTATTGGTACATCTTTGTTGACCCTGGAACAACATTTGGGTGAAGAGGTGAAAAGGTTTACCTGTGTTTTTGATATTTGGACTGTCTACATCATTTTTTTGATTATTTGCTGGCAGTCCTGACCATTGCCTGTGTATTGTATAACTCTTTTGCTTCTGGCTTGGGGCTGGGAGGCATGGGATATTCATGCACATGTTGTCAGTAAAGACGGTTCCTTGAATAGTGGTTGATCTCCATTACCTGTTTCACATGGGGTGGCAGTTAATTCACAGAGCCCTAGATCACTGACAGGCTACGCAATATCGCGCAAAGTTTTGCGCAGTCGATTCATTTGCGATATTGAACCTGATATTGCATCGCTTGCCAGTGATCTACGGCTTCATTATTAACTGCTGCTTCATTTGAAAACAGGTAATGGAGATTTACAGCTAATCAAGGAATACTCTTTGCTGGTGATCGGCCCTGCTTGTTTTGACCACGTTCGTTAGCATTTAATTTCCCAACTGTGTTGTCATGACCTTTATGTTATAGCTCAGTACTCATTAGGAGTATTTTTAAATCAGCTACTCATTTACTCTTACTCAAGTAGTTTTTTGGACAAGAACTTGTTACAGTACTTTAACAGAAAACATTTCTGAAACGCATTTGGCAAATTTTGCATTTTAGAGTATGTAAACACTGCATCAAAGTGTCCGAATTCATGTCTCTGCTTTCAGTTCGGCCCCCAACTGCAAGAGGCAGACCTCACCAGCCGATGATAGGCTTGCATTGTTCAACTTAAACAAGCCTATTCAGGGCCGGCCCTGGCCAATTTATATATATCTATATATAAAACATTACTAACAATGCCACAAAACCTATAGGCAAAACCTAGAATATAGGCCAACATAAAGTTTGTTCACACATTTTTACCTCATCATCATTCGTAATGTAATTTGACCTCTTTCTTTGTCCCGTTTTTATTCTTCTCTTCTCTTTTTCTTCCCTGAGGGCTTCGGTCTTTTTGACATAATGATAGATGTTCACTGATAAATTGTCACTATCAGGTAACTAATGCATGTCAGTCAGGAGTGCAATATTTATTTATTTTTGTGGGACAATATCTTTTTTTTATAATATTTTAAATTCAAATTATTAAAGTAGTATTGGTAATAAAAAAATTTATTGTTAAAGAAAAAAACTTCACTCGTTTTTGGCACCCCTAGGGATCGGCGGGACCCCTAACATTTACCTATTCCACCTATGCCCAGGGCCGGCCCTGAGTCTATTGGTTTATTGTGTTTTGTGTTAGTCAGTAGTCTGTGTATATAGCCATCCTGTTAACCCTCTATATATAGGTGGATGAAGTCAAATCAGACAGAGTTGTATTTTATTCAGATTTAAGAGAAGGACAGAGTGTTCATAAACAACTAGAGACAACATTCTAATAGAAATACAAAGCACTGCTAAACTATGAATAGATGTTCAGCTTTGTTGGATACCAGCACATGCAGGAGTTCAAGAAAACTAAACAGCTGACAAATTAATAATAAAAAAAAAAAATTAAATCATAAAGACAAAACAGATTTCTTATGGGAAAAAAAAAGAAAAAACACTAATTAAAAGCAACTTTGATAAGCACTGGCAAAAGATTAAGGACTATTAAAAGAAATATTAAAGCATTTATAATTAAAGTTAAAACAGTTACTTGTAATGCATCAAATTAGGAAAGAAATGGGATATTAAAGGTGTTTTGGGAATATGTAATTTAGATGGAGGTTGTTAAGGCATTACTGAAATTTTGCATGAACTGGCAGAATTTAAAATGAAATAGTTGAATTTACACACACTATATAGTAGGTGGTGGTTATGATTCAATGCCATATTAATTCATGGTTTGTATGGTAGAAACTATGTACTATGCTATTACTATGGTAATTATTTGTAAACATGACATAAAATTAAGTTGCAAATTTGAAAAATGTGATTTAGTCATCTTTACTGTCGCCAAATGTTCAGCCCAAGAGGGCCTAAGCAAATTAATTTTAAGCAAATCTAGGTTTAAATAATATCCATCTTTCATTGATTTTACTCTGGTTTTTACTATTGGTTATTTCAGATCTACTGAGTCTTCTTCATTTTGCAGAAAATAAATAGACTTCTGATGCAGTTATGGTGAGTGGATTTTTAACTGAGGGACAAGCAGAGCCACTGCAAAACACAAAACAACACATCTGTAAATGCTACATTGAGAAGATAAAATCTTCATAAATCCACGTTTACACTTGTGTCTCACCTGCAGGATATCCAGCTCAATTTTTCTGGTTTTCTTCTTATTAAACACCTTAAACATTTCTGCACCGTGCACAGATACAAATGTTACATTAAACCATTGGCAAAATTCCTGTTTATAGTCATTTATTTAAGGTAATTTAAAACATTAAACTGGATAATCTTCAGCAAAACTTACTGAAGAACATTTCCAGGTGAATCAGGCAGCCGACGAAGGAATCAAAGTCAATGGTGTACTCCTGATTAGCATAACGTGAGATTATCATCTGAAGTACCTCATTGTTCAGCTGGAACCCTGTGAAGAAAAACACAAAAAAACATGAATGCACTCCCTATTATGACCAGATAAATTACTGTTAAAATTACTGTGTGAACAGGACCGTTTTAAAAAAAAAAAATGGTAAATTTGTTCTGGCAGTTTTCTAGCACGTACCCTTCCAGTTTAAAAAACTCAACACTGTGAGGTGCTACCGGTGAGAGGTCTTTTCTGGTGAATAATGTCACAGAATTTACCACTATTTTGAAACTGATGTGTGAATGGTGCTTTAACGGTAAAAAATGAAACTGCGTGCGGTTTTTATTTACCAGTAAAGTTGTTCTGGTAAATTTACACCAATTTACTGATATTACTGTTTGAAATGAGCCATAGATCCATTACCTGCTGCTTTCATGGCATCTCTCATCTCGTAGGAACTCATAGTGCCTGAGTTGTCTTTATCATGCTTCTTAAAAACCTCCTAGAGAGAAATGACAGAAAATACACATTCATCATTAATATTGCTAAATAAATTGAATTTTTTTTTTTTCATAACCTTCCATATCAGTTATTGTCTAATATTATATTACAGAGTTTTCATTTATCTGTAATTTACACCAAGATATATATGATACCAAATATTTCTGGATCTTTGTCCACAGTATTTGAAACTCCATGAGGCCAAGTTTGCCGCTGCCATCTCTCTGGACTAAGGTCAAGGGTTATAACAGGGTTAAACCAAGAACAAGGTATATATATATATATATATATATATATATACATGCTGAAATATTTACTCTCAGGAGAACTTCAAGTAAGGGTTTAAAGGCACAATATGGAAGTTGACGCCACTAGAGGTCGCATTTTCAAAAACAATAACAGAGGCTAAGTTCAATGAAGCAATGACGGAGCTTTGAACATTAGGATATGACGTTTTCACAAATCAGGTTTACGGATAAAAATCTCATTTATATCTGTTTTATCACCTAAACACCTGCACATGACTATTACACAACAGTTTGTGAATCCCTGCATTTATACATGTAGTATTCATCATGTCCATCATATGATCCAGTTGAGGTAAGGATACATCTAGCAGACTGATAATGTGGCGACAGGTCTCCATACTAAATCCATCCGTCTTCACATCAGTTCCTGTGTGAAATACCACAAAACAGAATGAGTTTGATTTTCAAGGCACTATATAATACATGCATTCACGCAAATATATACAGTATAAAGAAAGTTTGTTTTCCTACGTTTCGAGATAACACTGTCCAGGACCTGCTTTAGTTCAAACACAGACACCTCAGAGTCCTACAGAGTGAAGACAAGATCATGTGTCATAATAATTATGACCTCAAACTGAAAATTACTGGCCTTACTTTACAAAAAAACGACTTGCATTTCCAGCAAACTGATTGAAAAGTTCTTTGAAATCTGGGTCCACATCACTCTCGGAAATGTATTGCTGGGAAAGAAAAAAAAAAATACATATATTATCATCATTATTATTATTTAAAAAGAAAAAGTCATTTTGATTTATGTGGTTATATATCTGAATTTATATAAATATATTTCCTTTAAATAATAATACACACTATGTTTGTAAATAATAAATGTACCTTTTCTACATCTGCACTGATCTCTGCATCCAAGGGGCTGCAGGGACAAGAGTCAGAACATCCATCATGCATTTGGGTGCAGGTACAAAAATATTTATTGGTCAGACAAAGAAACAGATGTTTTAGTGTAACAATCCTCTCTAGGCAGAACAGAACCCGTTCAACAGTATCTCTTTGTGGTCTAAAACCTTAACTACTGTACATAATCTTATATTAGATTTATTTTATTTTTCATGTTGAAATATAGTAAAAACACTTTGGACAAACCTGGCATCAGCCTCTTTCTCTGTGAACACACGCAGTACGAAGCTTCCACTGAGATTTGGTTCAAAAGTGGATGGGATGATGGCGTATTCTCCCGGAGGCAGTTTGAAGCGCTCGCTCACCTCTCGTAGGTCGATAAAGGTGTTACTCTTTGCGATGGGCCGCTGACGCAGCAGAACATCAGGACCGAGATGAATGTTATTGCGACCCTTGAACTGCAACCCAAACACAAGTGGATGAAATGGCTTTTGAAAGCTTGTAGCGGTTGTTTAACTTGAATGTATCGTACAGAGACTAAAGGGTACGGGGTGATAGAAAAAATAAGGTATAGAAGTAATTATATTTGAATGCTTTCGCATTTAATCTTGTTAAAATATGGTTCACTCAGAGAAACTTTGCATTCTCTAGCTAAATATGTGCATTCCACAGAGAGACTTTACACAGACGTTTTGCAATAATTTTTTTTCCGATCAAGATTTTTTTTTGTCCTAATCATTAGTATCCAACTACTATGTACAAACCATTCAGATGTCATATAGTACACACCTCATCTGGAACCTGAAAAACAATAAAAAACAAAACTAAAATTAATGTTTGTTGTAATTTTACAACAAAAAAGTTACCAAAAAAAACTAAAGTGCCCCTATTATGGATTTTTGAAAATGATCTTTTATGCAGTGCGAACACAGCTCTAAGTGAACAAAAACATCCTGCAGAGTTTTAAATCTGAAAGTGCTCCGTGTAGAAAGTTATCTCTCAAAAGAAAGAGTCTGAATTATATTGAAACCAGTCATTTTTAAAAACGTATCTTAAGCCGTTTCATGTTGACGCCAAAATCGAAATATGAACCTGTTATAACCCATAATACGGGAACTTTAATTAATTGTAATGCAGGTAACTTTAGTTCATGACTATTTATTAAAGAAACTGGAGAAAATTAATGCGAAAAATATTTCTGGAACTATAAGTACGGTTGCAAGGTTTGTGGTAGAACTGGTTGTGAAGTTGTTTATGGCAGTGGTGGTAATATTGTCTCTTCTACTAAAAGTATTACTGTTTGTACATTACCAGTTACCTTATGGATAGTGAAGCCAATGGTGTTCAGGTTTCGTCCAAACTGCTTGTCTTTACGATGATCTTTCTGCATCAGACCCAATAGGATTGTGCAGCCATCCTCTCCATCATCAGGATCATCATCCTCTTCCTCCAGCTTGATCACAAACTGAGGGTTTGAGCAGAATGTATCTGGAGAGGAGGAGACAAACGGTCAGACTGTGGTTAAAACCAAACTTATTTTTAAGCACATTGTGGTTGATTTGTTTTACCTTTGTTGTTCCTACAGCCCCCTGCGGTGGATCCCACCCTCCAGTCACCTTCAAACTGGTTGTAGTTCCAGCGGCTCACAGTATCACTTGAAAGTGTGTCTGGAGTCAGATTACAGATGTCCAACCTTGAAAACTGCTGTATGAAGTCCGAATACGCCATCCTGACAGGACGAGGAAGATTTGTCAGTATTCCTTAACATATTTGTTATGTTGTTGAGGGTTAAAAGTTATCTTACCAGAACTCTCCATCTTCAGCAGAATAAGCCAGCTTAGCTTTCTCCTCTGGTTGGACGGTGTCCCACTCTTTCGAACTGAAAAAAGCATTGGAAATATTTCACAGGGCTCTCAAGACTGATGTTGAAGGAGGAAGACAAATTTGGGGAAACTTACTCGTCACTCCAAGGGCCCATCCATTCCACTCTACCCCATGGGTTCCTGATACGAACCAGCTGAACCAGACGGCCATTGGAATGAACCTGTTAATAAGATGATAGCCATTAGGGCTCCATAATTTTTTTTTCTCCCTGTCA
Organism: Enteromius treurensis; assembly: GCA_032275025.1. Taxonomy (NCBI): domain Eukaryota; kingdom Metazoa; phylum Chordata; class Actinopteri; order Cypriniformes; family Cyprinidae; genus Enteromius; species Enteromius treurensis. The sequence continues at coordinate 9,722,889 of JAUCMU010000047.1, read as the reverse complement.
AATCCATATTTCCATGTCAGTGCTGGTTTCTGACCTCCTTTGCATTCGTGACAGAGTAGGCATGACCCTTCAACAGCTGCAGACTCGTCTTCGCCTCTGTCTCCTGTGAACTGGGCTTTTAGACAATTTTAATGAAAAAACATTAGAAGATAATTCCCCACATAATAGCAAAATAATTGTTTATGTTATTTTGTTATACTTTATATCTTTTCATTCGGAATGATGCATAACAAATCAGCTGTTAAATTGCCCATCGTTACTTTTTAATGTTATCGGTAGCAATTCCATATAACCAAATAACCAAATAACCAAATTTTGCATATTTTACTTCACTTTCAGCAAGAATTCCTTAATTAAGTGACCAAGAAAAATCCTTTATAAATCTCACAAAAGTCTAATTAAAATAAATGCTGTTAAATGACAACTCTCTGAGCATTTTAGCATGGTTATGGATATGACAGTGTTAATTTATTTGGATATTGCTGTAGTTGTTTGCTTGCTGGAATTTTGCCAAGTAAGACATGATCCTGGATCAAAATCTTTGTTGATCCTGAATCAGCCTAATGCCGAGTTCGGACTGCACGATTTTCAATGTAGTCCTTATTCATTATAAATTACAGCAATGATAACAAATGTCACACTTCAAACTTGTGTGAGCTAACATTTGATATGTCCACATTAAAAAGACCACGGATCAACTAAACAATTGATTTAAACCCTAAGTATTAAATATTATACACTGATACACCTTGCCTTGGAGGAATACATGTGAAATAAAAGCCAAGAGACTCACATAAATAAAGCACCCTAGTAATGATCCCAGTGTCAGTGCTTTCTGCATGATCTTAAACAGGTGTGGAGGAGTTTTGCTCAACTCATAGCTCTCAGCAACACCTCCAGTGAAATCCTCGAAACCCTCAGTGGCCTGGCCTTCTGTCAGAGCTTCATATGAGCTATTTACCCTTTAATATACAGAAAAAATGAGCGCCAGTGGTTGGTATGTCATGAATGTGTGACATGTTTAATTAACATTTTGTGATTTCTAGGCTGAGTTTGTACCAGTGGTTTCAGATGACTCTGTAGTCTTTGTTCAGCATTACATTTGAGGTAATCGGGAAATTTATGATGAATAAACACACTTACTTTGCATAGGCCTTTTCCAAGAGTGCGCTCCAGAACTCAGAGCCCTCAGCTGAATGAACAAACAGCAGCTTCCCATCTCTGGTGGGCAGACGGTCATCAATGACCACATCGACCCACACACCAAACCGCCAGAACTGAGAGACACGAACAACAATCAGTCTGATAGTTTCCCCTTATTTAATTGGTGGAAATGTTTAAGATTATAATAAAATACTAAAATGAGGTCCAAATGTTTAAGGCCAGAAGTGAAAATAATCAATTTTGCAAATTTTTTAAATGTTACATATGTTTTTGTTTTTTTTACATAATAATTATAATATTAACTAACAATGTGAGTGAAAATTTCATTGACATAAAATTATTTAGATTAAAAGAACATGCCACTAAGTAGACTTATTTTCCAACTATCCTTAAACAGAGTTAAAAAGTTGAGTTTTATTGTTTCATCCATTTAGCTGATCTCCTGCACTTTTAGCTATAGCTTAGCATAGATCATAGAATCTGATTAGACCATTCCCAGATGTCTGTTAAAGGTCTCTTAATCTGGAAAGCATCTGCTGTCTACAAACGTCTAGCAGACGTTTTAACAATTTATAATGTTCCTTGTCTGTTCGATTGCGTCATTAATTGATCTTTATCTCCCATCTATGCCATATGCACATGGACAAGCTACTACTACATATACTGTAAAACATTACTTTGGTGTAAAGCTGCTTTGCAATTATATGCATCATGAAAAGTGCTATACAAATAAATTTGAATTAAATTGAATTGTGAAATGTGAATCTAAATGTAGAATATTGCAGATGAGCAAACCACCTAAATAATACATCTTCGAGATGTAAATGCAGACGTCAAATAGACATCTCCTAGATATATGTGTGCTATTAGGGTTAGCATCTGGCTCAAAAATGACCAAAGAGAAAATTGTTTTCAATTCTTTCAGGGTTAAATTATGTTATTAAATCTTAGATCTCCAGTGTGGTATCAGACATGTTTATGTTTCTACCTGAAAGTGAAAGATTCCGGCATAGTTCTCTGTAAAACTCTGTCCATGCGGAACCACACGTTCCAAAAACTCTTTTTCCAGAGTTAAAGATGCAATAGCCGCCAGCAACCAACAGTCACCTGTTAATGTATCAAATGTCATAAAATGCTTGATTATTTTATACAAACCAGCTTCCAGTGCACTTATTACAGATATGGTCTTTCAGGACCAACCTGAGCCTCTGGGTTTGAACCTACAACCTTCAAAGTTAGGTTTTTAGCCAACTAGCATTTTATTTAGCTATTGTTAAACCAAGCATAATGTTATTATTGTTGCTCATACTTTGTTCTTAACCACTTAAAACTTGCATGTAATTCGATCTTGTCATGATTTTCAGAAGGAGTTTCCTCGGGCTCCACCAGAGGGCACTCCAACCAACACAAAATCACCACAGACTCTCAGACTGTTATCCAGACTACATTACCCAGCAGCCATTGCACCATCACACCACCACTTGATCACATACACTTGCACCTCATTATCCATGTCCATGCTCTCAACACCTGCATATAAGCCAGATTCAGTGCAAAGTCATGTTCTCCATGTGTTTAATTTCTGAGCGCTCCTTCCCGTAGTTATTTTCCCTGTTTTCTACTTAGGAATGTTTATCTGGATTGTGATTGTTTGCTGCCTGCCTTGAAACCAGCCAGTGTTCCTCCACCCCTGTCTAATCCCCATTGCTCTGTTTGCCAGTATTTTTGACTCTCCCTGTTTGACCACGAATAAAGATTGCAAATGGATCTGTACTTCCCCGCCTCCTTTGTAACAGATTTACACCCATTGTGCTATCATCATTAAATTATAGATAAAATATATAAAGTTTCCAAAAGAGAATTTCTGCTATGATGCCAAAGTACCACAGTTTTGGTTCCTTTAAGAACCTTTTAGTTAAGGTACTTTTTTCTTAATTTTAGGAACATTTCAGTACACTGAAGAAGATGTTCCACTACGAAGAACCCTGTGTGGAATGATTCCATTTTTTTTAAAGGTTCTTCAATAAACCATAGACACCAACCTTTTTTAACGATTATTTTACCTTTTACTTTACAACAAAATGGGTGAAAAATCTTAAATTAAGATTAATTATGTCACTCTATTTCAATTTCGGTCAGGTCTACATGATTCAACTGGACATTGGATTGAATTTGTTATATGTGTTGACTCCCAAACAGCTTCTTCAGATCCAAAGGCTTGTTTCTCACCCAAAACTCCTTGGCAGACATCTGTCCGTGTGGCACCATCCACAATGAACTGAGGTTTTGAGCAAATTTCCTTCAAAAAGAGACAGTGTGAGAGCAATTACAGGTGGGACTGTTACACTACGACTTTTATTTGTTTTTCACAAAAAGTGCATGTAAAAATGTAGCTAACTACAATTATCTGGATAAACAATAATTAACATGGAAAAGAGCTCTTTTTCACGTTTTCACATATCGATACATCATGTCACATGTAGTTATTATAGCGTTAACTTCTTTTACTGTCCTTTTTTCTTTGTGGGTTGCACGTAACTGGTAAAAGCCATTGGTATCCAAAACAGTTTGGTTACCAACAATCTTCATAATACCTTTATGTTCCACAAAAGAAGTTGAAATTAAGTTATTAGACAGAGAGTGAGTTAGAGATTAAGTGTGTGAGTCTATGGCCCGGTTTCACAAACGGGGCTTAGCTTAAGCCTGGATTAGGCATTACTTAAATTAAGATATTTAAGCAACTTTTACAAAAATGCCGTATAAGAAGATATTACAGGTGTGCATCTTAACACAGAACAATGACACTGACCTGTTTTAAGATATGTGAGAGCA
>JAUCMU010000047.1:9697619-9713769 GCA_032275025.1 Enteromius treurensis | reverse complement strand
TGTTTCCAGAAAAGTGTACCATATGCATCAGACGTTCAGCCAACGCTCCGTGGGCATGACGTCTGAGGCTGAGACTAGGGAGACCATAACTTTATACACGATTGTTCTGCTAATATGTTTTTTCCCATGTACTACAGTTCTGGCAGTTTGGCGAGTGGGTGGACATTGTGATCGATGACCGATTGCCGGTGAAGGATAAAGAGCTGATGTTTGTTCACTCAGCAGAGGGAAATGAGTTTTGGAGTGCCCTGCTGGAAAAAGCCTATGCCAAGTGAGTCTCTTCCTCTCTCTTCTTCTTTGCAGTCATATTAGGGACCATAACTTGTGCGTATGTGCCTGTAGGCTGAATGGCTCATATGAAGCTCTGTCGGGAGGATCCACCACCGAAGGCTTTGAGGACTTCACAGGTGGAGTGGCCGAGATGTACGAGCTGCGTAAAGCTCCCAAAGACTTGCCCCGCATCATTGCCAAAGCCTTGGAGAGAGGCTCACTGTTGGGCTGCTCTATTGATGTGAGTCCCCACAGCGCCAACTACAGGCCTGGAGACACAGAGCACTTGGATACATTTACTTGTTTTTTTTTTCAATGTAATTTAAGTGTATTTGTCTTTTAGATCACCAGTGCCTTTGATATGGAGGCTGTAACCTTTAAGAAGCTGGTGAAGGGGCATGCGTACTCCGTCACGGGTCTCAGAGAGGTCAGGATCGCTTCTAAAATGTACCTGGAGCTCATTAGTTTACCATTTAAACTTTTTTTTTGCAACAGACTCTGGTCGTTTAAATTTTAGGTGAATTTCCGGGGTAGCACAGAGAGGCTGATCCGCATCCGAAACCCTTGGGGGCAAGTGGAATGGACGGGGGCTTGGAGTGACAAGTGAGTCAACCAATCAGAATGAATTCAGATAAACTTTCTCAAACAGGATTCGTTCATAGCGTAACACTTACCCTTCAATTCCAGTTCTTCTGAGTGGAATGGGATTGATCCAGCAGAGAGAGAAGAAATGAATAACCACATGGAAGATGGCGAGTTCTGGTAAATTTCCACAGAATTCATGGTTTATCATAATTATTTCCCCTTCTCATAACTGACGCTCTGTTCTCTGGTCTCTTCAGGATGTCATTTCAGGAGTTCAAGCGTCAGTTTTCTCGTCTGGAGATCTGTAACCTCACGCCAGACGCTCTGAGTGAAGACTCTCTTAATTTCTGGAACACTATTAAGTTTAACGGTACCTGGAGGAAAGGAAGTACAGCGGGGGGCTGCAGGAACAACCCCAGTGAGATCAGTTCACACAATCCCAGTGAAACGTATGCATCGGTTAAGACACACCGCGTTGCACACTTGTCTTTTTTTTGTCTTGCCAGATACATTCTGGATAAACCCTCAATATAAGATCACGCTGCTGGAGGAAGATGATGATCCTGAGGATGATGAGGTGGCCTGCAGCTTCCTGGTGGCCTTGATGCAGAAGGACAGGAGACGTTACCGCAAGCAAGGGCAGGACATGCACACCATTGGCTTCGCCTTATATGAGGTTGGAGGACAAAAGCGAGATACAAGAGTCTTAAACTTTGTTAAACATGTACAATAATATTGACTGATTTCTCGTTTTTTATTCCTGTTTTTCTTTAGGTCCCAGAAGAGGTATGTGATCTTTCTGATATGTCTATTTTCATGCGTCTTATAGACATGAACAAGTTATTAGAAAAATGTTGAAACGCGTCTAGTCTTCGTGCTTTATTTTGAGTATGGTTTCATTATTAATAAACATACATTTGCGTAAAGCATCCATATTTGTCCATGCTAGGGCTGGTAGATATGGACCAAAAAATACATCTCTATATATTTTGCTATATCTCGATATCTTCACAGGATCTTTACAAGTCTTTTTTATAGAAACTCAGAGGTAGGCAGTTCAGATCATGGGCGTTGCGAGGGGGGGGGCTTTGGGGGCTAAAGTCCCTGATGTATTGTCAAAAGCCCCTGATCTTTTAGAATATGTTGCACTTAATAAATGTGTGTGGGGGGTACTTCTTAGGGGCTAAGCCCCTTATCTCTTCTGACCCTAGTAACCCTTTTCTGGAAAAGGGAATAACCAATGACACCTGCACGAGCAGGTGGCAAGAATAAGTGCGTGTGGGGTTTGAAATGAGCTTGCGGGCTCCCGTTTCTTCCCACGTAGATCTGTTTTCCTCTGGCGGAAATTATTTACCGCGCCCACCAGCATCAGTGGTGCGCACGCACCGGAATACGCGTTTTTATTCTTTTCGGTAAATACCGTTTCTTAGGTACAGGTGCCAAACTGGTACCGGGTTTCGTTACCCAACCCTAGTAGCCTCCGGCTGGTTGCGGGCGCCGCCATGTTGAATGAGACGACAGGCGACAGGAGGGTGAACAAAAGCAAGGAGGCGGGGGCGAACCTCACAGAGAAAGGCAAACAAGCAAAGTGGCGAAACTTAAATATAAACATTATATCGATATATACGATATGTCAAAATTCATATTGAGTTTAAAAAATAGCTCGATATATTTTAAATATCGAGATAACGCCCACCCCTAGTCCATGCCCATGTCGAACAGAATTTAAAAAAAAACATGAAAAGTATTAATTGAAGGTACATTTCAGATAGATAAAAATGTGCGATTAAGTTGTGATTAATCGTGAATTAACTCATGACAATCTAATTAAGAGCCCTAGTTAAAATAATTGCTTGTAATATGCAGAGATTTTCCCTTTATGTATAAAGAGGGTGTCTCTGGTGTTTTTAAAACATTGCTCCATTAGTTAGAGTTCTTTTTTTGCCAACACAGCATAGCAACAGTGGCTCAACCAATGGCGTGAGGTTGGAGCAGAGCACTTCATTGTACTGACCAATGACAAACAGGCAAATGTTCAGGAAACCTGTTCGAAAACAATTTTTTTTTTCCCCCCACATCTGTTTGGTTGTGCAGAAATGACAGACTTAACCTCTAAATTACATTCAGTTTCTAATTGTTTTAAAAGCTTGCGCTACAAACTCGTCATTTCTTCCGTTTCTTAGTTTCGGGGTTCCCAGAGCATTCACCTCAAGAAGGACTTTTTCTTGCGCAAGTCATCCTGTGCACGCTCCGAAACCTTCATTAACCTGCGTGAAGTCAGCACACGACTGAAGCTCCCGCCTGGCGAGTATCTCATAGTCCCTTCCACTTTTGAGCCCGGAAAAGAGGCCGATTTCGTCCTGCGAGTCTTCACCGAGAAACAGTCAGAAACTCAGTGCGTGACTTGACTGAAATAAACAAAGCTTATGTGTTGTTTTAGTATTTGTGCAGCATCGCTTCCCAATTTTTTATTATTATTATTTTTTTTTATAGAGAAATGGATGATGAGATTTCATTTAACCTGGAAGATGAAGTAAGGGCTTTTCTGTATCTAAATAAAAAAAAATATTGGTACTGTCAAATGATAGTTTTCGTTTACATAATATATTTATGTATCGTGTATCTTTATTATGTATAAATACACTGCATATATTTAGAACATATTTACATGTATTTGCATATTTATATTCATATAATTAATATCATATATTTTATGTATACTTAACATTTTTCTTAAAAATATACATGCTTCTGTGTATTTATATATACACAATAAATATGCATGGTACACACACACACATTATGTAAAGACATGATTCATCTCAAATAATCATTTTATTAAATAATGTGAAATAAAATAAATTTCTTATCTACAGGAAGAGGTTTCGGAAGATGACATGGAAGACTCTTTTAAAAAACTGTTTGCGCAGCTGTCTGGAGAGGTGCGTGTCTGATCATTAATAACATTCATATTCCAGTAGATCAAACCTGATCTGAACTCTCTTGTAGGACATGGAGATTTCAGTTCATGAGCTCAGGACCATTCTGAACCGAGTGGTTGGCAAACGTAAGCTCGTCTGACACTTTTAAGTGTTCGTGTCTGGTCTGTGTGTACTTGAGAAATACCTCGGCTCTTCTGTGTTCTTCAGACAGGGACTTGAAGACAGATGGGTTCAGTCTGGAGTCGTGTAGGTGCATGGTCAGCCTGCTGGATGTATCCTTCGGTTGTTAAATTGCCAACTTTTTAGCATCAAATAGTGCATACATTTCATCTCGTTATTGAGCCGTTGGTTGATTTTGTTGGCCTTTGACTAATCAAATTCAGAAAGATGGCAGCGCCCGGCTGGGAATTGTGGAGTTCCAGATTCTGTGGAATAAAATCAGGAAGTGGCTGGTGGGAAACTGCATTACTCACCACCTTCCCCACACACTTTACAGTAGTGTGGTGCTAACTCAAAATCTTGTTTTGGGGTTTTTTTCACATGCAGGGCATTTTTAGGCAGTTTGATCTGGATAAATCTGGGACAATGAGCTCGTATGAAATGCGCCTCGCTGTTGAGTCCGCTGGTAATACCTGTTTTTTTAATGTTCATCTTCCTTTTGTTTATAGAGATTAAGGAGGAGTATGAATCCAGATTTGATTCAGATATGATTCCTAATCATATTAAAACATATCTATGCTGGGTTTGTTTTTTTTTCAGCAGGGAATAAGAATCGTTCGTTCGTGAACCTGGCTGAACTGGTCACGCTGTAATGTAATTGATTCACTAAAAAGAACCGGTTCGCGATGAGAGAGACTAGTTTGTGAAACGGACTAAATTAATATTACGCATTACTACATTGGTATACGTTTACTAACGACGCGACTGCCAATGGTCGATTTTAGGATTATGCATTTAATCTAGCGGTGGGAGAATTAACCGAACCTTTTAAATCAATTGAACCAACTGCTTTGAAAATGATTCAGTATTTTGAAGACGTTACACTGGTGACACCTGGTGGTCAAAACTGTAAACACAACAAAAATCTGGCCTTAACATGCACAAATATAGCTTTTCAAACATTCTGCAGTTGTTTTATTTATAGTGAATAATTAAATATAGTAAATACCATTAAATATAGATTGTGTCCATAATATGTGTTATTTTATTAATTTTCAGGGTTTGTTTTGGTTGTTCTATGGAGACACTATACACTACTACTCTTCCTTTAAATAATACGTTCATTGCATTAAAAATGTCTACTAATATATAAAACTGATTGGTAGTTTAATTCAAAGCCCTAATATGATACCTTTTTATTTGTTTTAAGGTTTTAAACTCAATAACAAGCTACATCAAATAATTGTGGCACGATATTCTGACGGAGAAACGATTGACTTCGACAATTTTGTCTGTTGCCTGGTCAAACTGGAGGCCATGTTCAGTACGTCATTTACACATTAAATTTATTTATTTTTTATTTTTTTGCAAAAAAGGTCAAGTTTTGCTAAAACGACTCGTTAAATGTGCGATTATTTTAACAGGGACTTTCAGAGAGCTGGACAAAGACGGTTCGGGCATCGCAGAGCTCAATGTTAGCGAGGTGGGTCATTTCTTACCTTCCTGGAGTCGCCTACAGAATGTTACTTTTGTAATGTATTTAAACATATTTTCTCATGAAAAGGAAATGAAGTAATCAGCTATTCTGCTCTGTCTTACAGTGGCTGTACCTGACCATGTGTGGTTGATGTGTGTAGATCATATCGTGCTGGAATAGAAGGGCCAAAAAAAAAATCACTCCCTCAACTGCAGCTTTAAGCCATTACACCCAAAGATGCCTGAGCAATACAGTACATACTGCCTTAAAACACATCCAACCTAACCATCACGAATATCCTCATTATGCAAGATATGTTGAACAATTATAAACAACTAAAATACATTTTGCAGCAATTTAACCGCTGTATGATAAAGTGCATGCCACTAATGTTATGCTGTAGGTTATTTTACTTTTATTGTACTTTGTAGCCTAACTTAGCATTTGAAGTTTGCACCATTTCGGCCTTGATATTTTAAGACATGTAACTTTTATTTGATCTCGTCAGTGTATGATTTGAATGGAAGCTGTGATTTGCCGTGCAATTATTTATATAAGAATGCCTTACTTTATAATACTTAACCTTCTTTCAGGATTTTCAGGGAATTGTGCTACACTAGATCTTTTGTTTTATGCTGCTGCTTAATTAAGGGAAGAGAAAATAAAGGATGAATATAACTTCTTGGTGCGTTACTGATGAATTGCCTTTTTACCCCTGAGTTTAAGTCTCCAAATTCACTTTTGTTTCTGTAAAAGTTCAAGAAAAAAAGTATGAACTATGAGTTATATACTTACAGTTAACAATTTCTATATCACTTTTCTCTTACAATTCTAAGAAATAATCTATATTAAAACTCATTATGAGTTTACAAGCTTGTAATCTATGAACTCACAATTACAAAATAAAAATTAACTAAACAAAATTAGTAAAATTCAAAAAATGCTAGCTTTTTTATTTATTTATAATTCCATTTTGGAACTAAACAGAATTGTGAGATGCAAACAGAATTAGAATTAGAATTTCTACTACACAATTCTGACTTATTTTTAAAAGTATTTATTTATTTAGTTTGTTTGTTTACCTGTGGCAGGGCCGAGCTTCTATAGTGCGTGTGTGCGAATAAACAGATATATTAACAAATTATTTTTTGTGTTTCCCATTATATATTTCCTAATATAATCTTCTGGATAGAGCAACAGAAAAAAATATAAAGAGGATTCACGGGAGTCATAGATAGGAATTGAAATCAGTGGAAGATCAATATTAAATTTTATATCTCATACACAACACAGAGTCCATTCGTTCACACATAGTTCAGTCTGAGTTCTCGATGGCAACTACTCCTTCGTCTTGCTCTCTATGAGTCCCAGTAGAGTGGCGTCCGCCTCCAGCAGCGTCGTATCCACGGTGGCTCCGAGGAACCGCGAGGTCATCTCCGCATCCTCCAGCCTCAGCCTCACCCTGCTGCCGAGCTGGTACTTCTGTCCGTCCGTGGAGGGCCTCTTGCACACGCAGTGGAACTTCCCGCCGAAATCGATATACAGGTCGTCATTGACGATATGAAAGATTTTGCCGGCGACTATCTTGTCTTTGACCGGGCCCATCTGCATAAACGCTGAGCGCCGCAGCAGCGACACGAAGGAGGTTTCGTCCCCGGAGCTCTGATCGCCGCTCAGCCGCAGGTCCGAATGCTGCTTATGCGCGGCTGCGAACCCGCTCTTCATCCTATCAGCTGGTTTATCATCTCCTCCGCTCGCTTCCGAGCTGTATAATGATCTGAGCGTGGTGAAAACGCAGTGCTTTGGTGGTAAAGATGGTCTGGAGCTCACGTTGTACATCACCTTGCAGAGCGACGCCATGTTGATTTGTCACGCGCAGCAGAGCACGCTGGGAAAATTTCAAAATAAGAGTAAAATAAAACGATTAATGAAACTCAAATGTCTCAAGCTTTTTCTTCAAAAATTTAACTTATTGTAATTTATATATTTCCCCTAGCTTAATTGTTCGTCTTTGTTATTTTAAAACTCTTTGTATATTGTTTATATCTAAACTATATATTTTTTGCTGTTTTTGAGCTGTAAATGTATAGTAAAACAACTATTATCATGTGTCTAAATAATAAGATTTATTAATGTAAATTTTAATAATTTATTAAACATTTACTTAGACTTTCTAAATGATCTAATTAAACACTGACAACTCATAAATAACTGTAAACAACATAATAATTGAAAAAATTATAAACTGATCATTAATAAAGTATGTGAATATGCTCTACAATCTACAGCCATATTCTGTTCATTTTTTATTTCTGACCTTGGCTATCTTTTCGAACTAAATTGGTCCTGTTGTCCACTACAGTGGACATGCTGTCAAATTAAAAATAAATCTAAATTGTAGAGTTTTTTTTTTTTTCCCTCGGGTCTCAGGAGGATATGTAATAAAATTACATATCCGCAAAATGTTTTGCTTCCTTAAACTATGCAGCTTAGGCTTGGCGTTTTAATTTTTTGGAAATCTTTAAAGATAACATAACTTGGATATTTCCCTCAGTTTCTTAACTTAATGCTTTAGTCTTATTTTTATAGGATGAATGTGGGATTTGACAAGCTCTCTCGGCTTCCGTAGTAGAGACAACAGCAACGCATTTAATACGTCACAGACTTTTCCGGAAGTTTAAAGGCACGTCTTCGAGAACAGAGGAGAAGAAAACATGGAGCTTTTCGTAATTTCACCAAATTTGAGGTTTATTAACCTCACTGTCGCCCCGGGCTCGACTGTTGGCGATCTTATCGACCGTGTTGCCGTTAAAGAGGTTAGTGAGCAGTGATAACAGCAACAAGCCAAACGTGACGTTAAATTGTGCCGTTGTTCCGTAACTCTCACTGCTGGTGGCTCAGGTTGATTCTGAATGTGATTTATTATAATTAAAAAAACTAAAACCCGTGTTATTTTCTGTCAGGGTGCCTCCTCGGACTTCTATGTGAAGAGTAATGGCCGAGTATCTCAGAGGGATGAGTCGCTTCAGTCTGGAGCCGTGTACCGTGTGGAGCCTCGGTTATGTGGAGGCAAAGGAGGTAAACAGACTAGTCCAGAACAGCCATGTTGATCAGTTTTAAAACATATGCATATTATTTTTGATGTGTAATTGTTAAGGTGTTATTTCGTATACATATATGTCCCTTTTTGGACACATTTACAGTTTGTAACCACTCGTAAAAGGATGCTTAAAATTCTGATAAAGTTCCACCCGTGTTTGTTTTCACTTTTATTGACGGTTTGAGCATTGGAAACTTATTAATAAATCTTAATTGTTCCTTTTTAAGGTGTTTTAAACTTGTTTGTTTTGTAGGATTTGGTTCGATGTTGAGGGCCCTCGGTGCACAAATCGAAAAGACCACAAACCGTGAGGCCTGTAGAGATCTGAGTGGAAGGAGACTGAGAGACGTCAATCATGAGAACCAGTAATGCTGATGATTACCGGAGCCATTTAGCATGCTTCTTTGACTATTTACTGAATTGTTTAATGAATTTGGTGTTTTCTGCTCCACCTAAGTTGTTTTATTGTGTGAATAATATTTGAATGCGTGTGTATCTTTGTAGAATGGCAGATTGGCTGAAAAAGCAGGCGGATCGAGAGGCAGAGAAGGAGCAGCGTCGCCTGGAGAGGATTCAGAGGAAACTGGCCGAACCCAAACATTATTTCACAGACACCGATTATGAACAGCAGTGCCACGACCTCTCGGAGAGACTGGAGGACTCTGTGCTGAAAGGTAACTTGAATTTATTTAATATTACACACATCTACTGCCTCGTAGTAGTGCTCGAGTACATTTACATAGCTATGAACAGCATTATTTACATATTTAGTCGTCCTAGTGAGTGAAAGTTGAACCACTGCACCATTATCCAAAGGTCTTTTGAAGATTTATTAAAACAAATGAATGAATACACCACCTACATTCACTTAAACAACATGATCAAGTTAATATTATAACAATATTATATAAATATATTTGATTAAGATCGATTAAAGTTATTAGATATTTATAATTTTAATGTATATTAAGCTAAAATAGGGCTGTCAAAATGATTAATCATGATTATTTGCATAAAATAAAGTCTGTGTATGTTTTATTTCCATTTGAATGTTTGTGTGTGTGTATATATATGTATATGTATATATATATATATATATATATATATATAAAAAATGATATATATATATATATATATATAAAATACATAGAAAAAAATGATTCGTCGTCATTCATCGTAACAATATTCTTAGGCATATTTACAATAAAAATATATTTAGACAATATACTTTCACCCCAAGTATTAATTAGTTGTAGTTTTACATCTATAAAAGCTAACACAATAAAACTTTATATGCTTCCTTATTCTTTTATGTACTTTAAGTTGTGCAAGACTTTTTACATACATATTGTGATACACTGAATGACAATGTAACATTATTTCAACAAAATTTTGACATTTTATTTTCCAAATACGTATTTGAAACCTTTAAAGTAGACACTTCACTTTAATTTAGAATTTGATTAATTGATTTAACACCCCTTTTAATATTGCATATTGTAAATATTTAAGTATGCTGCCCAATGATAATAATTCTTGACAGTAAAGGTGAAAGTTGTCTGTTCTCGCAGGCATGCAGGCTTCCTCTAGTGGTCTCGTCAAGGCGGACGAGGGGCCGAGTCGCAAGCGTCCGACACCGGCCGTCAGTGAAAAGAAAGCAAAGAAGAAATGTTTCTGGTGAGCTGATTTCACACGTCAACGAAAATGCGAATCTTGCAGACTAGGTTTGCTAAACTGTAACATGCGTTCAATTGATCCACTAGGACTGGCCTCGGAGGACTTGAGGAGATGGGCAGCTCTGGTGAAGGAAGTGATGACAGCGACAGCGAGGCTTCTCCGTCAACCTCTGGGGCTTCGTGCAGTTCAGATATACCTAAACTGACTGTGCCGCCTTCTGCCACCAGAGGGAGTGACAGGACAGACCCTCGGGAGCAGCCCAGCAGCTCCTCCTCTCAGAGTCCCGCACTGAGCTCCCCAACACAGGTGGAGGAGGAGGTGCAGAAGAACACCGAAAAAGAGTGTACAGCTGAAACCACTCAAAACGGCAACATCGAAGAGGATAAATCCTCACAGAGTCCCGCACCGAGCTCCTCAACACAGGTGGAGGAGGAGGTGCAAAAGGAGTGTCCGGCTGAAACCAGCCAAAACGTCACCGACGAAGAGGATAATTCACAGTTAGATCCCACAGAAGCACAGAGCGGCCCAGCTGAGATCCGTCAGGCACAGGAAGAGGTGAGATGCCCTGCCTCTGAAGGGGCTTCTTCTGCTTTTTTTTGGTAGTACTGACTTGTCATTTGTTCTCTTCAGGTGGAGGGTCCATTGGATCTGCTGTCTGTGAGCGGGCCAGAACAGCTGGAGGCTTTGGGTCTGGAGCGGCTGAAGAAAGAGCTGATGGAGCGAGGGATGAAGTGTGGAGGAACACTGCGGGAACGGGCCGCGCGTTTGTTTTCTGTCAAGGGACTGAGCCCAGATCAGATTGACCCTGCGCTCCTGGCCAAACCCACCAAGGGCAAGAAGAAATAACCTGCAGGGTTTTTTTTTTCTTTGTTTTTTCAGCCACAGTGTTTTTAACCCATTTTTGTTTAAAAAACATCATCTTTTTTTTGTTTTGTAATCTGTAGAATACATTCTTTATGATGATGAAGACATTGTAAATAGTTGTTTAGATTTATACAGACGCATTCTGAGAATCAATCATGTTTTTGAGGTGGATCGGACGTTATTCAACAGTTTGTCTGTTTTCCAAAAGCTAGCCCACGGATTGTCCAGGGTTGCTCAGCGTTTGACTGTATATGTGATCTGGTCCATTTCCCCCTTGAATTAATCAGTAAAATATAGTTGCACAATTGTGTTTCCTGTTTGTTGTTATTACCATAAATATTTAGTGCAGGCTTCATCAAAGAAGCTCAAACCCTGATTAAAAAATAAATAAATAAATAAAAACTCACCTACCTGTGAATTTCTAATGATTCTTATGCACTGATTAACATGCTCAGGTGAGTTTGATTAGGATTAGATCCGAACTCTGCAGTGCATTGGACCTCCAGGGTAAGATTTGATGAAGCCTGCTTTAGTGTATAGAATGTGGAAACAACCTTTTATTTTTGTAAAAGGTTGTATATTATTTACTATATACATGTGGGGGAAAAAATAAAATAACTGCGCTGGGGTTGTGCCTTACATATTTGTGATCTTTGAATCATCGCGGGTTCCCTCTTACGTCATGCTCCGAGGTTCCTTTAACCTTTTTTGCGCATGCGCACTTTTCAAAAACAGCGTTTAGAATGGACGTGCAAACACACATAATTAAATCGCTTTTTATATTTCGATAGAAGGGAAGATAAATATAATAATGCATGTTAGTTTGCTTCTTGTGCCCAGGAGCATATTTATTAAAGCCCATATATCTTAACAAGAAACTATGCTTCTAACCACAGGTCCAGTGCTGTAGTTCAAACCACGTAACTTACGTTTGTGACGATGACAGCAAATGCTCGTTTGAACTATGCTTTCGGGAAACACCGAATCATTGAACTATGCTGGTAACGACGGAACTTGCGACCATAGGCTAACTATGCCTGTGGGAAACGCACCCCAGAATATGATTTATATTCAACTGATATGTGGTTATAATTAAAAGCAGAAACTAAAGGTTAATGATACATAAACACAATGGCATCCAGAAGAAAAATCACAAATTATGCATGGATGGACGATTTAGTCTGCCACCTTACCAAGATTTAGGGAACCTTCGTAAACTCCGAAACAGCAGATGTCGATGTTGAGTCCCGTGCTGCTTCAAACGCATTCAGCGGTAGAAAACGCTGAACGCTTGTGGACTAGTTCTGGGCTTGTCGTAGTGTTGCCGCTTTAAATGTTCATATTATGTATGTTTTTAGTATGTATCTGAAGCTGTGGTAACAGTCATGGCGTTTCCCCAGCCGCGCCCTCAAGTGCCTCAGTTGCCGCAGCATCTTTTGAGGACTATAGATTGTCAGCAGGGCGCTGTGAGAGCCGTGCGCTTCAACTGTAAGTCACCTATTATCACCTATTAAACTATTACATTGTGAATGACGCATTTATATAACATTGCACAATATATATATATTTATATATACATTGTCTATATCAATTGTTGTGCATATTATTATCATTATAAAAAAAATGACCACTAGTTATTCTCTAAAAGCGAAAGAACATGTTTTTGTTTGCTTAGATAAAGATTTTTATACCAACAGTATAAAAATGTACACGTTTTCAACCTAAAAGAGTTCCTGGCATTAAAAGAAAAAGTTAAAAATACATGTACAAATACTTTTTATATCCCTCTGGTAATCACGAAGGATACTGAACTTGTTCTTCTGTCTAAATATTGCATGTTGTTCCAGCTGATGGGAATTATGTGCTGACCTGCGGTGGGGATAAATCTCTGAAGCTGTGGAGTGTGAGTCGCGGGACTCTTCTGAAGACTTACACCGGTCACGGATATGAAGTGCTGGACGTGGACAGGTGTGTAACGTTATTTCTGCGTTGCATTGGGAGATGATTTTGCTCGGCAGTCCACTTTAGACATTTAGTAATTTTGGAATTGCGTGCTAACAGCCTTTAGGCTCAGTTTTATAAACAGGGTTTAGCCTAAGCCTCGAATCAGGCCATAGTTCAGTCAGGACATTCAAGTAATTCTTAAGAACATGCTTCAGAAACAAAAAAAAAAACAAACATTACTGGTGTGCATCTTGACTCAAAACAAAGGCTCTAACATGTTTTAAGGTCAGTCAGTGCAAGTTTCTTTCTGTTGAAACTGCTCGGATTTATACTTTAGTCTAGTCTGTGAAACCAGGCGTTAGAGTATTAGTGCTTAATATCTTGTAACACTTTACTTTGTTGAGCCCACAGCACACTGACCATAAGAAACTTATGTCAAGATATGTCAACTTATTGTACTAACCCTAAACGTAGGGTCTAACCTCTACTCTGAGGGTTAGACATGTAGTTGCAAGATGAATAAGAATTAGTTGGCATGTGGTTACAAAGTTACTTATAGTTAGTAGAATGCTTAAAGTGGACCATCGAAATAAAGTGAAACCTTGAGTTATATTAAAATACCATCGCTCATGTTCGGTTTGCGTTAATTCCTCTCACTTTTCGCAGTTCATTCGACAACAGTCAGCTGTGCTCCTGCAGCTCAGATAAAACAGTCATTCTCTGGGATGTGGCGTCTGGTCAAGTGACGCGCAAACTTCGCGGGCACGCCGGGGTGAGATGGTTCACATCGCAATTTTCCACCTTGATATCATACTAGAGATGGGCGATACTCTTTATTTTGTTTTCCAAACGATACCGATACTTATATATAAGGTATATCTGTCCAGTTTAACGCATATTGTATGCATTAAGTATTTATTAAATAAACAAAATATAAGTATCAATACTTTCAAAACTCACATTAGCATCAATCAATCTTCAGGATCCATTCGCCCATCCATATATGTCCATACAGCATTTATTATTTGCTCTTGTTGAGACAAGTCTCGCTATTGCAATATATTAGTATGAATTAACTAAATATACATTTTATATAGGTGATTTGTTTACTAAAAATATCTTATATATCTTCGCTCGCTCCCTAGAAAGTGAACTGTGTGCAATTTAATGAGGAGGCTACTGTGATGCTGTCTGGTGAGTCACACTTGACTTTAATCATAATTGCATAAATGTGTATGGGGCAGCGGTGGCGGAGTCTTTTTGTCAGAAAATATAGCCTGTTTCCCTGATAAATATAAAATACATCCAATGGGATTTCTTTTGTGTGTGTATATATATATATATAAACGGGATGATAGAATCGTAATAAATGGGAGAATCCCTGGAAAAATGGAATGGTTGGCAGGTATGTAAATGCTTATGGAAATAACAACAGTCAATCTCCATCTCATATTTTTTTTGTGATTCAGGCTCCATTGATGGGACCGTACGATGTTGGGACACTAGATCCAGGCGGATGGAGCCAATCCAGATCCTGGATGAGGCTCGGGATGGGATCAGCAGCCTGAAGGTTTCAGAGCATGAGCTTCTGACTGGGTCAGAACCAAACTAAGGATATGATGTCAGAATATGTGTAATCTGAGGTTTGGGTTTACTGAAGTGACTGTAGTTTGTTGTGCTGCATATCAGGTCTGTGGATGGAAGAGTGAGGCGATACGACCTACGAATGGGGCAGCTTCACGCAGATTTCGTTGGGAGTGAGTTTTATCACACATATGAGGGACACTCTTTGTACTGACTGTGTGATGACTTACGCTCATGTTGTGTGCTTCACAGGTGCCATCACTTGTGTATGTTTCAGTCGGGACGGTCAGTGCACACTATGCTCTAGTTTGGACTCAACTGTGCGCCTGCTGGACAAAAGCTCAGGGGAAATGCTGGGAGAGTATGTGCAACACAGATCAAACTACTTTAGAAATACAGTACAACTAATTGTACAGAAAATTAATACACGTATTTACTAAAAATAAACATTTTTAGAACTTTATGCACATTTTAAATGCATAAAAATGGTAGGTTATTAAAAAACAGTTAAATAAATAAATAAATGTTTAATTTGACAAATGGTTAAATGTAACAATACAAAATCACTTTTCAAAATTATAGATAAATATGCAACTTCAATATCCTGTCCTGTTAATAAACAACATTACTATACGCGTGTCTGTGCTTAATGCGCATCTCGTGAAAAGCATTTACGGGGCCCAAGGCAGTTGCCTACCTTTGCCTAATGGGTAAGTCTGTCCCTGCAATTTGGCTACGTATACATCCGCGCTAAAATATCAAGGTCAAAGTCAATCCAACTTTGTGAATAGATTAACGGCGATATTTTTTTTTATCGCGCGGTAGAGGTCTCGCGTTAATGCAGCACGGTAGCGCCAATAACGGCCCACCACTAATATATATATATAAACCTATTTATTTAATTCATGTTTAAAAGAATTCTTAAACAACAATAAATGAAAAGATAAAAAAAAAAAGAGAAAATTTGTAATTTAAAAAAATGAAATTAAACATGCATATTTAAAATAGTGCTGTCAAACAGTTTAATCACGATTAATTGCATCCAAAATAAAAGTTTGAGTTTAGATAATATTTGCGTGTGTACTTTGGATATTATGTACACACCCGCATGTAAATATTTCAGATAAATGTTTTTTATGTATTAAATATTTAGTTATAATTGTTAAATGAATGTAGAGATGTAAATATTTTTTAAATATACTGAATGTGAATTTCTATATACAAAATATACACAATACACACACATTATGCAAACAAAATTTTGTATATATTTAATGGTGTTTAATTGTTTGACAGCGCTACTTAAAAACTATTATTGAAAAGTGTAGTTAATCATAATAAAAAAATTATCGGTTTAATATGTTACAATATTACTTAAATGGAACAATAAAAATACACTACAGCAGCGTTTCTCAATTCCAGTCCTCGCTCACCACCGCTCTGCACATTTCGTATGTTTCTCTTGTCGCTCCAGACATTTGTTCTATTTGAACGTATGTGCCCTGCGAAGTGGACATCACCGGATGTTCCGCGATGATTCCAATTCGA
>JAUCMU010000047.1:9623005-9636338 GCA_032275025.1 Enteromius treurensis | reverse complement strand
CAGAATCGTACACAGAAATCAGGCAGAATACTTGGGAAAAACGCTTGGTAAGGCAGATGAACTGGCAATACTTCGCATTGAGCTGAAAACTGATGACTGGCTTTATGCTGGGCAAACAGGAAGTGAAAGTAAAGGGAGCGGAGTTGAGTCAGTACTCGGGCGAGGGCTCCCTCTGCTGGCGTGGCGTTACAGGTTTATTAATTTGTATCCTTGTTTTAGGTAAATCAATGTAATTAATTAGCAGAACATGACCAAAATATTCTTAAAATGATTTGTAGAGATAAATTCAAATGTTGCCATAGTTTAACTAAAATATGGCCATAATAATAGTAAGTGGGGCTCTAAAAACATGTAGTGCAATAGTTTCTTTTTTGTAGAACATTTATAATCATTTTCTACCTATTTTAAAATAAAATTGTCAAGTGGTGTAACCGTGAAATCCGAAAATGCTAACCTGTTTCGTTCAAAATATGAATATAATGTTATACGCTATAGTGTGGTACGAATGAAATTTGTATGTACTACATCACATAACCTACCAGTGTCAGTCACATAAATTCAGTGTCATTCATAAATCTGTGGCTTCATGGTATAGTATAGAGTCCATCAAATGCACCTAGTAGGTCATCCAGGTGCTTTCTGTCTACTGTTTTTTTAATACTGGGTATTTGGACAAACTTCTATTTTAGTGTTCTGCATACCATATAGTTGGGAGGTACTCGAATTTTAGATGCAGCATAACTTCTATTTAACAAACAAAAGTTTTACCATGTAAGGGCTAGGGAATTTACATAAAGTTTAAAACTATAAAATGCTATAAAGTTAAAGTCTCATTTTGCATTCAACAGAAGAAACAGATTCAGGTTTGAAATGACATGAGCGTGAATAAATGATGACAGAATTTTCATTTCCGAACTATTCCTTAAAAGTCCCTCAAGTCAAGAGCTTGACCAGCCAGCAAGCAGTGTTTGTACACGATAGAAGTTCAACTTATTATTCTCATGCTTGGATGGATGGGAAGGAGAGCAAAGGTTTTTGGTTTTGGCAGGAATCCCAGCTTGGCATGGACCGCCGGTGCTCGAGGTATGTGTGGGTATCCGTGTGTCCAAGTGTGTCCGTCTTACAGACAAGGTACAAGTATGCATCTCTGTGGTCCTTGGAGGTTTCCCATAAACACATTACTGGTAGATGTGGTTGAGCCGCGACTTATTCTCTTTGGCAAGGCGGCATCTCAGGGGACTTTAACTCCCATAGTCCCTTTTTCTCTGCCTATTTTTACCACAGCCACAACAAATGTCCCCTCATTTGCGTTTCCTTTTCCCTAAATATCAAACTGTCACTTGATAGCCATACATATCAAAACGTCTTTCTGTATCAACCCTTTCTGTTCAGCTCGTCTGACCTCACACCCCTTCCCCCTTCTGTCTTCATTGAGATGTCAGTCATGAACTATATAGACGCTGGATTTCCAGATTCTTCACCTGCTGAAGCTTTGGTGTGTGTGCGTGGGTCCTCACACATTCCTCTCCATCTTACGGCTAAAGCCAGGGTCAGGAATGCAACTCATGCTTGTCACACACACATACACAAGCTCATATGAAATGAAACAAGAACATGCACAACCAGAAAGCATTATTATAAAAAATTCCAGTCTTTGGTATGAGCGGAATGGATGGAAAGCTTCCAGAGATTTCTGCTATTCACTTTTACCTCACCAAATCGCACCAAACCCAACTTGGAAAGTTGTGTGTATGCCATGTCTATTTTATCAGCTATTGTTTCAACTCTAGGACACTGTGCTCACCTCCTGCAGTCTGCTGTCTTCACCTTCTCCTTTTTTCTTGTAGCCTATTCAGTGTTGCATTCTTTCCAATCACGTCTCCTCAATAGTTGTCAGTCTGTGATGCTTCCTGTCCCAGTGGGGGTAATTAAGGACTCACCCATCTAAAACTGAGGAGAACACTGGCTTCAGCAGACCCTGAAACTCACTCACCCCTATTTCTCCTGTTCTCCTATCTGACAGAACATGGCTAATGTAAACACTGTCTGAATCGGAAAGAAATGTGTTAACTATTAACTTTATAATCAGTCTGAGGAAAACGCCTCACTAGCCTTACAAAAATTAGCCATGGTTTTACTGTAGTAAAAGTGTAGCAGCTAACTGTTTCGCATAACCACGTTTATCCAACAAATACCACCAAAAACCATAGCTAATTTGTGGTTAACATATCATTTCACATTGTTCATTCGGGTATCACCTACAGAGTTGTAATACAAAGCAAAATAAATTTGTTATTTTAATATACCTGACGATTTATCTTTCAAGTACATGCATTTTGCGTCAGAATATCACGTCCTCACTGAGGATAAGTTGAGCGAAGTGGAAATAATTTCTGTATATTTCGAAACACATTCAGTTTCTACTGTGGGACACATTTGTAAAACAAACACGAGTTGCTTGAGTCACTGACGACGCTTAATCACCTGACGTAACCAGCAGAAATAGTCTCTGAATGAATCTTTTTTTTTTTTTTTTAAAGATTCGAGTCTCGGATGAATCAAAAACCCCACACTGCACATTCACTGACGCGGTGACTTGAAAGGCTCGCAGTTAGCAGAGATTAGCTCGTCCTGAGGGGGCGCGCGCCTCGTTGAGTTTAAGATGAGGAGATGAGAGAAGCTGCAGTTCATTCACTGTCAGATCCTTTCCACGCCGCTTGGACCGAACCACTTTTATGTGAAGACACAAAGTGGACGGTGCATACAAATGGAGTATTTTGGATAAATGTGGACTAATTTGTAACACGATTTTGAGCCTGAGTGGATTTTGATTTGGATTTAGATTATTATTTGTTTTGTTTTGTTTTCTATATAATTCTGATGCGGTGAAAGGATGAAGGATCGCTTCATTCATGTTTTCATTTTCTGTGAAAAGATCTCGCGCGCTGATTGGTGTGTTTTAATTAATTTAGTGGATTAAAAGAGACAAGAACTTATCAAAAGGATTTCGTTTGCTTTCATAGAGTCGATTTTAGGGCTCGGTTTGTGAACTTGTCGGACTTCTGAAGAGTTTATCCCTTGAGAGATTTGTCTGTGGAAAGGCATGTTCCCTGGCTCCACGCCGGTTGGAGCATCTTTGCGGCTCCGGTCGGGAAGGTTTCGCCTGCGCTGGGACACATTTGGACCACAGGGGAGATGAGAGCCGCGCTGATCCACTTTTTCTTCTGCTGCTTCTCTCTGCTTTCAGCAGCCGCTGAGGTAAAACCACCATCTATGCACATGCACTGGGGATTGAAGACGAAGAACGCAATGTTTCTTTTCTTAAGAGAGACTTTCCTTAATAAATATTAAGAGACAGTGAACACAGGCCTGTCATTAGGAAATTCTTGATTATAACTTAAATGACTAAAAAGCTAAAAAAAAAAAAAAAGTATTTCACGTAGCATGTTAGAAACAAGAATGTCGTTCTAAAATAGATTTTTAACCCATAGTTTAAAAAAAATAAATGTTCTGAAATAGTTTAAACGTGGAAGATTCTTAGAAATGTAATATCTTCACCTATGTTGGTACATATAAAACAAGTTCTGCACATTAAGTGTCAGGTGGTGCAACAATCAAGTTTACTGGACTTTCGTGTGCACTTAATCGTTCACAATGTTTCAATGAATTTTGTGCATTTATTCATTTTGAGTTTTAAGTATTGAGAATTGATAGTGTTTTGTTTTGTTTTGTTTTGTTTTGTTTTTTTTTCCCCACAAAAATATATTTTTAAACCTAATGCTTGAAACAGTCATGAGTTTTTTTTTTATTTATGTATTTTTTGCATGTTAGTAATTTTTATAAAGTTGTATTAAGTGAGGAAGTAATTTTAGAGAAAGAGCTTTATCGATTTTTAAAAGAAACAGTGATTAAATATTATGACAAGCTTCAACAAACAGTTTCAATTTGCCATGTTTCTGAATAAATTGTTAGTCTTTTTTTTTTTTTTTTTTTTTCACAGGAAGCGCCAATTCCGCAAGAGCTAATTGAGAGACTCTCAAACAGTGAAATCCGCAGCATCAGCGACCTCCAGAGGATCCTGGAGATTGACTTCTTAGGTAAAATCTCAGTTTTTCTTGTTATTTGCTAAGTAGGTTGAGTAAATTGTATATCCCAAACGTAGTAGGCAATGGTAGCTAGTGGTAATTCATATACCTGATTTAAATCCTTTTGAGTCTTTTCAAAAGGAAACAGTTTTTCTTCAGATTTGGTTTGCTTAGTGGCCCTTACCTCATCTTAATGTAACAGGTGGCAAGAAGTTTATGTTAAGAGTGACTCATTGAAACATTCACTCAACTGATTTGTTAAAACTAACTTGCTAACAAGCTGCTAAATTAGGACTACAACTACTACAAGGCACTGATTTGTTCACGAGTGAAACGTGTCAAGTCACCAAAGCGTTGAGGCACACTGCTGAGGACAAGACTCTGGGAAACTCTATCCTTTCAGAGGAGACTCACTCAATCTTCCACTGCATTCAAAGTTCATGGACCTTGGCATTTAATCGAGTTAAAAGTGAACGCCTCAGCACTTGTTGCCTAGAGACCGCGCTGCCATTCCTGCACTCGTGGCGCCACATGCATCGCTGGAGTATTTGAACTTGGTAAATGATGTCATGTTTTGGCGGCACCAAATCAAATACTGTAATTCATCATCCCCAGCTGCCTTTACATTGGAAAAATGCTCAACTGCATATTTTTAAAACCGACTTATTGTTCACGCAATTAAAAAGGTCGTTTCGCACACCCCCTACAAATCGTATTTTAGGCTGCTTTCGGTTTCAGTTCTTCAAACTTTTGACGGCAAAGAATCAGCTTGAATTTTCGAGCCAGCCGAAAGGGTTAAAATCTCTGCGGCGCTTCAAATAAACTTCCAGCCCATCTAATGAGGAAATGCTGCAGCCATAACGATATGAGACTCAAATTCGATTTGGCCCATAAGCACTGTAATTGAAATGCAAACAGCTGCGTCTGTGTGGCTGGTGCCTGAGGCAGGTCAAGAGACTCTCTCCATTATACTGTTGTCATGCCGCCTTTATGAATTGAGTGCGGCTGAATGCCAGCGCTGCTGTAATGTATTATTCATGTCGAATTCCTCAGTTTGTGTGCGTATCTGTGTGCGAGTGTGTGTTTGGGAGAGAAAAAGAGGCTGGAGCTCAAGTGGTGTTTGCGTTTGTGAGGTCTGGTGCTCCGCTAACGACTGTGTGAAAAGCAGAGCGGGTCGGTCGGCCACGGTGCTCAACCCTGAATTAATACCACCCTCCTCCTTCATTGGGCTGGTTTCCGGGGGCAACAACAGGGGCATCTCTTTCCCCTGTCGTCACGCTGTATGGCTGAATGGCTCTGCGGAACAGCATGATTACATACTGCACACTTTGCTCAGACTAACAATCTTGCGCAGTTTTACGACGCAATCCTTGCTGAACATCTTATTGTTAAGTCTGGGTTTTTCAGTGTGTCCTCCGGGGGTGCATATATTTGCTTTGGGTATCTGTGTGTAAAGGAGGTTGGCAGACACCTTTAGTCTTTATTTACAGTAGTAATCAGACCGGCTTTGCTAAATTTTTCAATTAGGCCGGCGGAGGCGGCATTCACAAATAGGTTCAAGGGCGCTCTTTCTCGACAATAGCGAGGGAGGGATGTTGCTCTACAAGCCAAAAAATGTCACACTGTTGACTTTTGTGCTTCATTCTTTTGGTGCAGAGAATGAGGTGCTGGAGGACGTGAAACGAGGCTACCATAAGGAGCATCTGTATGACAGCAGACACCTCAAGAACTCTCACTCCAGACGCAAAAGAAGCATTGGTAATAAAGCACATACAAGTATTTACATGCATGTTACGAAGCTCCTGTGGTTGTTGTGTGTGTTTACGGGTTTGATGTGTGTTTTAGAAGAGGCAGTGCCCGCCGTATGTAAGACTCGCACAGTGATCTACGAGATCCCACGCAGTCAGGTCGATCCCACCGCCGCGAACTTCCTGATCTGGCCTCCGTGTGTGGAGGTGAGGCGATGCTCGGGCTGCTGCAACACCAGCAACATGCGCTGCCACCCGTCCAAAAAACACCACAGGACAGTGAAGGTGAGAACATACACATCTTTAGCTTTAAAATATATATATATATACATTTTTGTGGATATACAGTATTTGTAAATAATTAAATATAAATATAATAATTGTAAATTTAAAATATATTTTTAATACACATAATATCATAAAACAGTATTAAAATATTAATATTAATAATCATTATTGGTATTAATGGCAAGTTATTAATTATAATGGTTTTAAATATAAAAAAAAAATACAAAATATAAAGATGTAGACAAAGTATATATATATATATAAATTTGTCTTTTTACAAATTTCATAATTTTTTATGAATTATAGATATACAGTATATACACATTTTTAAAAACGGATTTATATATAGAACATTATAAAATATTTTATAACATTTCTGTATATATTTAAAAATACATTATTTCATATTCTCAAATGTTTAAATGATTAGTAATGATTAAAATATTAGTATTATTGATAGTAATGGTGTTAAATAATTTTACAAATGTTTACAAAAATGTACAATAAAAAAAAAAACTAATAAAACTTAATGTAATTGTTAAATTACACTTTAATTTTTAACCATTTTAAAAAACTATAAAGTATTTATTTACTTTTTATATTTTACTTATAAAATGTATAGCTTTATTTAAATAAATATAATACATATATATATATATTTTTTTTTTAATAATACACACACTTTTGGAGCACAAATGGAGAATGTAGCTTAGGTGTCCTGTGTCTCAGATGTTTCTACTGCTAAAAAGACCCCCGTAATCTGTCTCTCTCCAAATTTAAGAAATCTCCGGTTTCTGTGCGCAGTTTTTCAAGATACTAAACTCTACATAAACCATCCAAAAAAAAATCTCAATACAGACCAAGTTATCTGTCAAACCATTCCCATTCATTTTAAAGTGCCTTTCCTTTATGTCAAAAATGGTCTCATTTATGCATTTTTGAAAGTTGATACTTAAATGAAACATAACTATGACCTACTACCTTCTTTCTTCTTCACTGAGCACATTTACTGTATAAATCCTCATTCGCAGTAGGCCGTGGCCGTGCTTGCCACTTGTCAAGCTCATTTTCAGCATGTAAAGCTTTTCACATTTCTCGAATTCAAATGTAACAAGAGCGAGGCGTAGGATGTGCCAGAGGGAGGACAATGTCAATGAGAATTTCAGGGCCGCTGAGCACGCAGAAAGCGTTTCAGGCCAGACTTCCGCGGCTAGTTAACGAATAGCCCTAACCTTGAGTTAACCGCTGCAAATATCTGTCTGTAACGCCGCGGCTGCGGGGTGTGTTCTGTTGGGTTTATCTCGCCAGCTATGTGTGTGAGTGTTCAGACCTGAATAAAGTATTGTATAAATGGGCCTGCAGGGCAGCTGAGTTGGCAGGGAGGGAAGGAGTCTGTCAGTATGATGTGAGGGGTGTGTGTGTGTGTGTGTGTGTTTAGAAAGAGGTTTGAGGCGGCTCATCTGCGTTACAGGAAACTGACGAGTCACATTTAGCCCTCGCCTTATCTCACCTCTGGAACAGCAGAGGAAAAATACACTGTTGATAGGGTTATGAGAGTGTGTGCGTGCGGCTCAGGATGTTCCCACAATCACTCTCTCTCTTTCTCTCTCTCAGGTGGCCAAGGTGGAGTACATACGCAGAAGGCCGAAGCTCCGGGAGGTGCAGGTGCAGCTGGAGGATCATCTCGAGTGCGTCTGCACGTCCAAACATCACTCAGAGTCCCGCATACACACGGGTACACTTTTAATCATTTGCTTTCCCACACCTTGTTTTATTTTTTCCCCCTCCACCCTTTTTTTCCTGCCCCGTCGTTTCCCTTCGCTCTCCTCCGCTCAAAGGCCAGCCCAGTCCGGGGGCTAAAAAAAGAAAAGGAAATGGAAAATGAGAAAAACTGTCCAAAAGCGGCAAGCAAGATTTACAGACTTTATATTTAGATTAATGGTCAGTAAGATGAAAGCCAAGTGGACTTAATGGGTCAAAGGTCAGGAAACGGGATGAAATGGTACAATAATATCTGACAATTAATGAATACATGCTTACATTGTATCTATCTATCTATCTATCTATATATATATATATATATATATATAACTGCAAGTAAACACTAGGAAAAGTACAAAGTACAAATTAAAAAGTATATACGTACATTAATACATACAGCTGAGGTCTAAAGTTTACATCCCCCTTTCAGAATCTGAAACATGCTAAGAAGTTTACCAAACTAAGAGGGATTATACAAAATGCATGTTATTGTTTTTTTAGTACTGACCTTAATAAGATACTTCACATAAATGTTTACACATAGTCTTGGTTTTATAAAAGTAACCTTTACAGAAGGTTCAAACGCTCACTGATGCTCCAGAAGCAAAATCAATGCAACCCTCTGGGGTCTGAGGTCATTTTGGAATCCCTGAGATGTTTTGACATGCTCTGATATTTGTGGATATTTCAGCTACTTATAACATACTATTGACCAACATATAACTGTTTTTGTATACAGCGCAAACTGTGCTACAAATAATATGTGACCAAGATGAATGTCCATGTTTGCATTTTTAGCTGGGGGGTGAAAACTTTTGAACAGAAAGCAGACGTGTACATTTTGCCTAAATATCCCATCTTTCATTCAGAAGCTACAGAAGAACTTAAATGCCTCCCAAAACACAAAATCTTCTGGAGCATCAGTGAGCATTTGTACCTTCTGTAATTGTTGCATATAAGTCCCTCAGTTGTCCTCAGTGTGAAAATATGGATCTCAAAACCATGCCATATACCGTCAAATACACAAAAATGCTTGAAACCCAAAGCAACTGTGGGACCTGAAGAATTTTTCTGAAGAACAGACGGCAGTTTAACTGTTCAAGACAAACAAGTGACTCATGAACAACTATTACTAAACAAACAAAAAACTCAACTATTATTTAACCATCTTTTATGTGAAATATCTTATTCAGGTGAATACTAAATAAACAATTAACACACATTGTTTATGATCCATCTGATTTTGGTAAACTAATCAACATTAAGCAGTTTCTGAAAGGGGGTTGTAAACTTTTGACCTCAACAGTATATGTATATATATAGTTTTACATAATGTTTATTATTATTGTTTATATATATATATATATATATATATATCCTATATAAGTCCTTAAAAAACAAATAAAATAACCAATTTAGAAGCAATAATATAGTATCCGTTTTTCAACCATTTCCATCCATTGCCTATTTGCCCCATAGACTTTCATTGTATGCAGCTTTTTTTGTCAGTTCAGCAGGTGTGCTGTCAAAGCCTAACAAGGTCTTTTCTTCACAGCAGATATAAGGTGAGCGTGGCACTGGATAAAAGAGAGCAGAGGAGGGCCATCACATCCAATCAGATAACTCAGACTGCACGACAGCCATTGAGTGATATCATCTGAGAGACGAGGCGGATATGAACTGTTCAACCCTGAGTGAATCAGGACTGCCTTTTTGGATCGCTTTGGACTTTTGATGCACCTTTAGAAGGCACCCAGAGAGAGAGACTCTGGTTTTGGATTAAAAACCCAGGGGAACTAAGCACAATAGAGACTGCAATGACATAGACGCGCAGAAAATGATTCTATGACCTTTTAAAGGAGCATCTATCATGACTTTATTTGCGTATCACAATTTATTTTCTCCAGCAAATATCTGTATCATCTTATTTTTGTAACTGCCAGTTTTCTATCGACACTGATCCTCTCTTGTATATGCCGTAGAATGAACGAGTACAACAAAACACAGTCTGCAGTAACTGATGCTAATAAAGCGAATACATTTTGTTGTGTTTGTTTGACAGACAACATTCCCAAAGATGAGTTTGATTATGCGCATTCTTTACACTGTGTTCTAACCAGGAGCGTTGCGATAAATCTCATCTCTTTCTGTTTGAATTTTCTCTCAACCAACTGCAAAAACAAGCGATGAGAGACAAAACATTTTTTTATATATTTTTTTCAGGTGAACCTATTAAGGAGACAAATGCTTGTTTGCTAATTTGGGAGCTAACTGCAGATTTTGATGATAACTGCTAAATAAAAATTGATCACAAAGTGTATTTATAAATGTTAAATGTAGTTTTTAAGCATCTGTGTGATATCATGACACATAGTGATATATTTATTTACTTTAAAGGCTTGTTCAGACCAAGAACGATGACTATAAAGATAACTACATTAGCATCAACACCAGCAGTTGATATCATCTGTTTGTTCTCGGCACATGCTCATCTAGCTCGTGATAGCAGGGTTAATTATGATTGGCTGTCCATATTTTTATGGCTCATCAGCTGTAAAAACAAAAAAATCCAATTATATATTTTTTCTGTGCCTTTATTGTAGTTCTTCTTTAATATTGAGAAAGATGTTTGCAACTTTATCGTTTTCTTAATCCTTTTTGGTTTGAACGGGCTTCAGAGATATTGACATTTCATTTTCATTTTAGTAAATATGCAGTAAGCATGCTTTTGGTGGGCTGATTACCATTTACCAAGACAAAATTACTTGAACAAACATCTCAGTTAAATTTGCAAAGCTGTCTTGATGAGTAAAAGCATTGCAGTGCGTAAACCCGCCCCCTCCAAATCTAATTCAATAGAAATAGCGTAAGTTAAAGGTGCTGAATGTAAGTTTTTGACTCTACTAAAGCATAAAAATTCCATAATATGTTTGTAGATATTTAAGAAACATGCCAAGTTAACATACTTGTTTATCTGAAAAGCAAAACTACAGTGTGCATTCCATGCCAGAACATCTCTGTTTTGGTTTGCGAAACCCGCCCTCTGCCAGTTTACCCAATTGTATTTTGCACAACGGTTGCCAGTTGGCAGAAAACAGCGTATTTCATTTAATCTATCGTCATTTGCACTCTTTTCTCTTGGTGTGGTCAATCTGGCATGTCTGAAGAGGAGGGGCCGGGGAGAGAAAAAAAAAAACGGTTTCCAGTATTTCGAATTTGGACTGCAATACCTACTTCAACCATTAGGTGTGAATTCTACATACAAACATCAAACATGGATGAGGAGATACTTGATTATAGACTGTCTACAATAGAACATCCAATATCCCTCCAGTTCCAAGAGAAAAAAAAAACAACATAAAAACATGGTGTGAGTTGAAGCATCGCAGCGTTATTAAAATATGAGATATGCATTTAGTTTAAAGTTTAATGCTCTTTAGCTACATCGCGCTGCGAGAAAGCTTGTGAAAAGAGAGAACTATTATGATTGGTTGTAATCGCATCACGCTCCATTTTTGCATTTGCTTTGTCAGACAGTTTACTTGTTTCCTCACATCGCCTCTGTTTAGGACATGAGCATGATTTCACCAAGTACAAGATGTTCCTGGATCAACCAATCAACCAATCAGATTTGAGGGATCATTTTTTCTGTTTTAGGCTTATGATCAGGGTTAGGTGCTTCTACACCCTTGTTAATCATCTATCATTTCCCACTGATTCTGGAAATAAATTTTGGGCAGGGTTAGGTCTAAGGGTAGGGATTTGGATGAGTATAATTTTGTGCAGTAATGTTGATCCAGGATCATGTCTTACTTGGCAAAATCATGGCAATCGTTTAGGATACAGTAAGTTAGAACTTCTCTGGGAGATTTTAGGGCATCAAACTACAACACTCTCTAATATGATGATAATTTAAATGGAGGCTGCAAACACACATATTCAAATAACCACAGCAATCTCTCTAGACCAAACTGCCCTAAATTGTCCATGTCTGGCTCTTTCAGGGTTCCTTAAATTGGCTTGTTCAGTATGGTTGCAAAATGACAGCCAATTACAGTTGCCAGTTACTAGCATTCACACAAAAAGACACTGTTGTAGACAGTGGTTAGCTGAAAGGCAAGGTCAGATGAACATCATGATGGTTTGAGGTCTTGTTACGTAAGATGTATTTCCCTCAAATGCAGTTAGATGTTGGTTTTAGAACTTAAACATGCTTTCTTTACTATAAACCACCAGATTGGGTGTGTTTGAAGGCACAATAGAGCCAATGTGAGTCATTCGTATGACTTTGTTGTGATTGTGACATCTAAATAAGTGTTGTCTGATGAGCATGTGATGAGCTTGTTATTTGGAGTATCTACAGTCCATAGTGTTTCAAAGCAGCCTAGCAGGTGCACTTCACCGTGAAGTCTGTTCCAGAAAGACAGTGAGGCCAGAAGTGTACTTTATGCTGATTTTTGCATCATTAGCATTATGCTAACTTTAGGCTCCGTTCATTTTGAGTTGAGTCTTCCATGCGTTTCTTGTAAGGAGCACAAGTTTTATGTATGTTTTAAAAAGTGTGTCAGTTTACTGAAGTTTTGAAACTAAAGCCATAGTCTGAGCTCATCTGGCCTCCAAAAGAAAGAAAGTGGGATAAAAAAAGGAAAAGAGATCTCTTTCACACAATTTGCGTTGAAGTACAGAAGCTTAATTCAGCGGTTAAAGCTCTGTCATGTGTGAAAATCAGGTTTATTGCAGTTAATAGTGTAAATTACAGAATGGCCTTTTCTAAACCGTCTGATGGATTCAGGTTTCTGACCTGAGACGGAAGCACACAAAGGAAAGGATACAGAGAATTTGTTTCTCAGACTCACATTTCAACCTATTTTTCTTTCTTTCATTCTCGTTTTCCCTCTCTCTTCTAAAATCCGTTTTGTGAGTACAATAAACAACCACTTCACTTGTTTTATCCTTACCTCAGCAACTGACATCTTTTGATATCGTGGAGAAAGTTTCTCCTCCAGGGTAGAATTGAATATAGTCTTTCATATAACACAACGTGATTGTTCTAAAAGAAAATGGCTTTTGTTTCACGAAGTGTTGATCTGATATGAAAGATGCAACACTGTTAATCTGAGCCTCCAGCCAGGTATGTCCATTTCCTGCTTTAAGCTATCCCACCTGGCGGCTTCCTGACTGAAGGGCTACAAGTAATCTCACATCTTTTGTCACAACATACCTGAAATTGGTTCAACAGTGTACTCTAGGGTTACTTCAGTCATACTAAAGCAAGAAGCAATGCCATGCTTTACAATGATTTTATTATGTTTAATGTGGTAACGGGTGGCTAAAATCTATTAAAATTATACAATGTTTTATGTTCAAATAGTATTTCAAGAGTTTGCGCTTCCTCATAATCAAGAAGGATAAAGTTTAGCATGTGTGGCGTACTGTCCGGGGGGCGAGCCG
>JAUCMU010000047.1:9612203-9622905 GCA_032275025.1 Enteromius treurensis | reverse complement strand
ATCAGATGATGAGGTGCCAGCTGTGATTAATCAACCGCGCTCCTACTCGAAATAGTTTATTTGCAAAAACTTCACGTATTTGTAAAGGCCAGAATGCATAAATTTATACAAAATTGTTGACTGGTGAAGAAATTGCAAATTTAAGATCAGTTTAGAGGATGTTGTGGATGTGTACGAATTTTTAAGGAATCAACAAATTGTACAAAGTCCTTGTCAATTTGAGATCAGGCTGGAAGAGGACATGTATGAATGTAAAACCAATCACCGATCCTTGAGTGTTTGAGATCAGCTAGGTTGGAAGTCGCAGTCAATAGTGGTACAAATTTATACGAAATCGACAAGAAAAAGTCCTTATGAATCTGAGATCAGGTTGGAAGTCATAGTCAACAGTGGATGTGTACTAAATTGAAATCAAATCAACAAACCGGAATGTTTTTATGAATTTGAGACCCGGTTGGAAGTTGCAGTCAATAGTCTGTAGATACTGATTTTTCCAAAATCAACAAATTGTAAAGTCCTAACAAATGTGAGGTCAGATTGGAAGTCACAGTCCAAAAGTGGATATGTACGGATTTACACAAAACTGGCGAATTATTAAGTCCTTACTATTTTGAGATTAGTTCGAATGTCGCAGTCAAAAGAACATATATCTGAATTTTCACAAAAACGACAAGTCATAAAGTTTTTACAGATATGAGATCAGATTGGAAGACAATAGAAGATGCATACTATTTTTTTCCAAACCAACATTGTAAACTCCTTACTATTTTGAGATCTGGTTAAAAGATGCGGTCAATAGTGGTTGTGTAGAAAATTATACAAAGCTGACAAGATGTGTAGTCCTTCCGGATTAAAAGATCAATTTGGAAGATGTGGTCAATAGTGTATGTAAACTGACAGCACTGCTGTGTCTAGTTTTCAATGTCTCAGGTCTGCATGTGAAGGATTAGTCCAGCTGTGACATTCTACTTTTAGGAACAGGGTAGGTTAATACTCTTGAGGGGGAGGGATGAGGATTTGATGCAAGATGAGAGAGAATGTGTGTGTGTGGTGATAGGGGAGCTACTGAAGCTCAATCAGAGCAACAATGAGGAGGAGAAGTAGAGACATGCCGGTCCGGAACAAAAGGATGGATGGAGTGCAGAGCTAGAGGGAAAGGAGGGAGGTCGGTGGGTTGGGTGGGGGATCTGAGTTAAACTGGCTGATCACTATCAGCTAAATGGTCTCTCTTCAACAGCATTCATCCATCCGTCAATCCGTCCTTCACACACACACACACACACACACACACACACACACACACACAATATGTCTCATCCCTGAGCCCCCCATGGAACTCCCACTTTGTCTCTGTTCGACTCTGAGACAAAAGAAGGGAGGGAAAAAGAGCCGAAAAGAAGGAGAGAGCGATAAAAGGAACTGATAAGAGGATGTGTTGTGGACACTAAGTGCTTTTTGATGAACTCTCTACTTGTGCTCGTCAGTCACTCAAACAGCAGGAAGTCTGTGTTTGTGAGCGTGAGTGTGAAAGAGAAATTTAAGAGCCAGATTCTTTTGAACTGTTCGTAAAAATCTATGACGGTCTACCTGTACAATACTAAAATATTTAAAAGTATATAAAGTCTCTCTGTGTCTTTCATACTATATGTGTGTCTGAATAAGTCTATCCATACAGTGGGCCTCATTTACAGTATCTATCTATCTATCTATCGTAGAAACGAGCGCAAATCCTTGCGCACACATCAACGTACGACAGAGTTCACATGTGATTTATGAAACATTTTGTATGCCGCCAATCTCTATTATTAAGTTATATTATCTCTATTACAGCCAACAGTCTATCTATCTACCTATCTATCTATTAATCTATCTATTTATCTATCTATCTATCTATCTATCTATCTATCTATCTATCTATCTATCTATCTATCTATCTATCTATGTCTCTCTGGGAAACTTACTTTTAGGTATTGTGTTAATACCTAAAAGTAACTAATTACATTACTTAATTACTTTTTATGTAATTTACAGTACTTGACAAACTTTCTTTATCAGTGGACAAAATTAAAACACTCTGGCATGAACAGTTAATCTTCAGTTTTCAAAAGTGGGTGGAAATGTTTTATAGTGTATAGAGAGAGTAAAAACAGATCTGAGGTGGAGGAGGGATGGCGGAAGGACTTTTGGAAGGAGTTGAGGTGAACAACTATTTATATGCCCTTATCGTTGTTATGGGTGGAATTATATGGGCATCTGCCTCACAAACATGAATTAGGAAACTGTCTGTGAAAACTTTCCAGAAGATACAACTACCAGAATCTCTTTTGTCACAGATTGTCCTCTAACCTATTTATTATTTTCTCTTTTCTCACATGCACCCACACACCAGCCATTTGCAGGATTACAGCCTACTTCCGTTCATCCGTTCATTCCGTTCAGAGATGACGATTCTGTGTCTCCTCACGTTCTGGTTTAATCCATCGGCAGTTTTTCATTATACGCAAATCCATTAAAAGCCTGGCGAGGGTTCTCGAGCGAGTCACATTTAACACACTGGGCAACACAGTCAAGGGATTGGATATCCCAGAATTACAGGATATAGTGCAACAGTGGCTTGTATATGTAGACAAAAGGATTACCATGGAAAACTCCACAGAGGGATTTGATGCTAAAACCAATTTTTTTTTTTTTTATTGTCTAAGCAGTCACAAGTGAGAGAGATGTTAAGGGCAATAGTGGACAGAGATATCCTGACCTGGGATATCTAATCCAGATTAACAGATATGGCTATTTATAGCTCAGTTACATCAGTAAAGTCTTAAATAAATGAATAAATAAATCAACACGTTCTCACTTCCAACACATCATTAAATAATGATGTTTGGTCAGCAGCCATTAGCGCCACTTTAGCAGCATTTTTTGACATGCAGGTCCTCCACTGCTTTAAATAAGTAAAGAGTAAAAAGGCACAACAGTTTTATTTGTATTACACTATTTACACATTTATGAATGTGTAACCCAAGCCACTAAAACTACTATTTCTTAGTAGCTACATTCATAATTTACTCTTAAGTATTAATATTTCAAATTTTCCAAGGCAAAATGATTGATTTGTGAGAGAAATCGAAACAATTGTCGTCTATTAGAGGTGAGGTGGGGCGGGTTTAGGTGGTCCGATGAAACTTTAAATTTATATAAAATTCTATATTTTACAAATGCATACATTAAATTAAGACAAAGAACTGAAAGCAAAGGAGAGGACCATGCATGTCGAAAAGTGATGCTAAAAGAACCCATGTGCTTCGAAAAAAGGAGTACATTGAGCAAAAATGGTGGTCCTGACCAAGCCTCAATACATATACATATGTACAGTATATGTATGTACACTACGGTTCAAAAATTTGGGCTCAGTAAGATATTTAATGGTTTTTAAAGATGTTTTTATGCTCATCATCAGATTAAAAATCCAGAAAAAAACTGTAATATTGGGAAATATGACTTCAATTTAAAATAGGTTCCAAAATATATATTTGGCTGCACAACTGTTTCCAACATTGACAATTCTAGTAATAAATCAGCATATTAGAATAATTTCTGCAAGGATCATGACACCGAAGACTGGAGTAATGATGCTTTGTATCACAGGAATAAATTACATTTCAAAATATATTCACACAGAAAACAGTTCTTTTAAATTGGAATAATATTTCACAATATTACAGTTTTTTTCTGGATTTTTAATCTAATAAATGCAGCCTTGATGAGCAGAAGAACAACTTTATAAACCATTAAATACAGTATCTTACTGACCCCACATTTTTGAACGGTAGTGTATGTAATAGCAATAAATTGTATTAATTAGTGTATTGTTTTTTGCATCATGAAGTTGTATTGATATATTTATATTTTCCTGTCAGCATTTTAAAATCAGTTAGATTAATATAATTAAAAGTTAAATCTAAGTGTGCTGTTACAAAATGGTTTTGTTTTGTTAATAAACAAAGTCGATTTATTGATTAGCTTTTGGAAATCGATTATATTATATTATAGTATAGTATAGTATAGTATAGTATAGAATAGTATAGTATACTATAGTATAGTATATTATAGTATAGTATAGTATAATATAGTAAAATAAGTTTAACTCATTCTTGTTGCCCTGAAGTGTCTAAATGGATAATGGGAAAGTGTTAGATTGGGTGGAAGGTGGAGGGAGTTTAACGGATGGGGTTGAGATTTTTGGAGAAAGGGCAGCAGGGGTACTCAGGGCCACTGAAGCAAAAGTAAGTCTTTTTATTGGAGCAGTGAATTATAGGGATGGAACAGGTTTAGCCTCACCAAACAGACAAAGGGAAGCTTATGAGCTGACAAGTTGAATCACTAAATCACAGATATGGTCTCTCTCTCACGCATGCACACCCTTAAAAATGGCTTTGGTGACACTTCTGCAAACATAAATTTAGCGATTTGGTCTGTTTTCGAAATCAGCATCTCCTTAAAATCAGGCGTTTAAATTAGTGGAGGAAATGTAGAGCTGTTTGCAGACACACACTTTGTTCCGTCGTCTTTTATCCTCTTCTCGCACCTTGCTGAGACCGGCTCTCCGGCTAAATCTCCTGCTTTCTTTTCACGCTCGACTCTCTGGCTGGTTTAAGTGCTGGCTCAAGATGAAGGGGTGGGGAGGTGAAGTAGAGGAATAAAGGCAAGAGTGAAGAATGAAAAGAAGCAGTTGCTGCATGCCATTCAGAGGATGTCTGGCTCTTCAGAATAACAACACCTCAAAGCGAAGAGAGAGAGAGGAAAGACATGGAGGAGGAACGAAAGAACAAGAGAGACACTTCACAGAACAAGGAGGAGATGTTTAGAAAACAAGGAGGAGGAATTTAGCAGAAAGGGAGAGAAAGAAGAACAGGGGAGGTGTAAAAATAACACTACAGAGAAGGGGAAACCCGAGGCGTTTGGTGATTTAAAGACCAATGGACCATGACAAGACGAAGAGAAAGAGAGAGCTGGAGACAGAGAAGGGAAAACCCAGTCAATCCATCCTCACATGTAGCCTCTAATCCAATAGATATTGCATTATGTTTGGCTTGTTTGCGTTTTAAATAATTGTTTCATTTCATCATCAACATATTCGACTTAGTGATAGATGTCAGATTGTCGCAAAATTGACGTACAGAACACTGGTATCTAGTGAAGTTTTAGCAAATAAACTAACTTTGAGTGTGCATCCCTTCTCTGCCATTTAGCTACCCTTGCGCCTTCCTCCGGGGGTTGGGTTCATGCAAGGACTGAGCCGGACGCCGAGCTCTAGCCCTAACTACGGTTCAAGCCTCTAGGGATCGGTGTCCGCCGTCTACCCGGCTCGCCCTCCCCCCTCCCCGGTCAGCTCACCAAATAGGCTAAACTTTTCCCTTCTTGATTATGAGGAAGCGCGAACTCTTGAAATACATTAACTTTCTTTTGTTCTATATCTGTTTGACCCCAGCAAACCACAGATGCTCTGTTCCTAGATCTTTATTTGCCAAATGTTAAGAAAACACCGCATGCATTCTTTTGTGGAGAAGGCACTCCCATAATGCACTTGGTCAAAATAGCGGCAGCCCAACGCAGTCTGGTGGCAATTTCATGCTAATTCGTACAACTTCACTTTAGGTTTAGGAGACGGGTTATGTGTAACGATTAGTCGTGATTAATCGCATCCAAAATAAATAAGATTGTTTACACTGTATATGTGTGAACTGTGCATATTTATTATGTGTGTAAACACACGTCTAAAGTACATGTATATATTTAAGAAAAATATGTTAAATTTATATATTAAATATGTAGAATTTAAATGATATATAAATATATTAATATAAACATGTAAAAGCATTTAAATATTTTCTAAATATAAACTGAGTTTGTAGTTTTATGTGTACGTAATATACACACACATATATTATATAAACATATATATTATATATATTATATAAAAACTTTTATTTTGGATAATCATGATTTATAGTTTGAAAACAGTAATTTTAATGCTTTTTTAAAACAAGGTACCATGCCATTAGCTTAGCAAAATGCTAAAATTAAAGGCTATTTACATTTTCTTTGCCTTGTTACTTAAGGAAAGGGTTCCAAATCAATCAGTTAAGAGCTTCCACGATGGTTAGGATGCTGCTTAGGAGGTACTTCAGTTGTGATGTGAACACTAAGCGTACATACAGTTGTCAAGTGCTTGTTAATGTTGGTGCCTAATGTTCCTGTGCCTTTTTTCTTGTTGTACAGAATATGTGCAGTTAGAAAAAGCAGGCCATGGTCGTACAGTACAAGCACTTTGGTGTTGACAGAATTCATGTTATGCACACCGTACACATAGTGTACACGTAGAAAAAACTAAGTATACTTTTAGAGTTTTGGAACAGAGCCATAGTACACACACACACACACACACTAAGTCAAAGTAAATAACTGGCGGGATTGAATAGCAAGCAGGGATTCGTAGCATGTCAAAATACATTATATTTATTTATTCAGTCTACCATGTAACATTTTAGAATAGAGGATGTTTGAAATTTTTGAAAAAGCGCTGAAAAAAACTTGGAACCTCAGTGTTACATATTCTGTCCTTTCAAAATACCTCACAGACTACAGAATATAAAGGTTAACTTTAACCTTTTTTTTTTTTTAAACAAACAGTACAACAGCATCTGCACTGCTAGTGTATTGTCAGTCTGTCGGCACCTTCACTATCACCTAATAATGGCGTTTGAGAGGGGATTGAAGCTTTAAACTGTTTCCCTCCAGCAGATGATTGAGGAGCCCTTGGATTTACATTCACCCTTGTCTTACATACATCACACGAAGAGAATAGACGCCTGGCCCAGACTGATAAAGAGAGAGCCGAGGAGTGAAGGGAGGACAGCAAAGCGGTGGATGAGTTAAAGGAACATAAAGAAAGATTTAGCTGCCGTTTATTCAGCACCCTCCATGTAGGGGGCTCTCTCTCTCTGTGACATCTGACCTTTGACCTCTGACCAGGGCTTTGTTAAGCAGTCAGGTGCCAACTTGCCCCAAGGCAAGATGGGATTCCATCACACCCCCCTCCTCTAGTCTCCCTGCTTTTCACTTACACACACAAATGCTCAGTGCTCTTGGAAGGAAAACAAATAAGATTTAGCATTATTGCACGGTTGATGAAAGAGCAGATCCTCTCTAGAGCCCATCTACTGTGTGACTCAGCAGCTCAGACAGCTAATTCAGCCCTAAATGCCTTCAGGGATTCCCACAGGAAAACCAACTCACTTTTGTGCCACAAGTGCAGCTTTGAAGAGCTTTGAGCACGTGTCTGCCCTCTGCATTGACTTAAGAGATACTTTTTTGGCGTTTTAAGAATATTGCGCATTAACTTAATGCTTCAATGCTAAGTGCAATTTGTAGACTTTTTACCGTGCTGTCAGTCTGTATGCATATCTATCTATCTATGTCTCTCTGGAAAAGTAACTTTTAATACTAATCCATTACAGTATTATATTACTCTCTATATGTTATATCCACACCAGGCTCCACCCTCACAGACACGCAACGATTACAGACACCAGAATTCTGATTGCACACCTGTCATCATCACCTGTTCCAGATACCAGTACAAATCACTGAGGACTTAAAACCACACACCACCCTGCACTCTCTGTCCGAGCTCGTTCATTTGAAGGTGGACTATCTCCTATGCTTCTAGTTGCTGTACTTACCTCTAACCTTACCTGTTTCCATACGGAAGGCTCCTTGAATTCCCGTGTGCTCTCCAGCTCCAGAGAATCCTCACATCGTCTCCTTAGTGGCAAGTGGTGTGTGGCTGTGATCATCTGTCTGTTCCCCTCCGTCTGACATTCTTGCATAGATCAGAAGAGAATTTAGTTTGGTTATTTTTCCCAGTCTTGGATGAATTAGTCTGATTGTTCCCGTTACTCATCTGTGAAATAAACTCTGCTTTACTTTTACTTACCTCCTGAGTCCATCTGCATCGTAACAGAAGCTTGGACCCAACTGTTTTCACAGGATGAGCGCAGAGGACACATTTCAAGAGCTCGTGGATACTCTTCAGCGCACAATATTATCCACTCAACCCACGCCACCACCATCACCGGCACCCATGCCATCACTAGCACACGCGCTGAACCCGGAAGTCAACAACCCTTCTTCACCCGTCGCGGTGGTATGTCCCATGGCACGATTGACGCCCTACTCTGGCGCGGCGAGGGATTACAAGGGATTTCTGTTGCAGTGTTCTATAACCTTTGCTACTTACCCCAATGTTGACAGCTCTGACAGTGCCAAAATCAGGTATATTATATCATGTCTCTCTGGATCAGCGCTAAGATGGGCCGAATCGATTTGTAGCCAGGCAGCGCCAGCAGTTAGTTCCTATGCAGCCTTTACCCAACATTTCATGGAAGTGTTTGGAAGAACAGACCATGAATCATCTGCTGGTGAGGAACTAGATTACAATTTTCGTCAAAATAACCTCTCAGTGCATGAGTATACAATCAGATTCTGAACCCTGGCGGCTGCTAGTGGATGGAACGAGAAGGCATTAGTTACAACATTTCGTCAAGGATTGGAACCCAACCTGCGTTTAATACTGGCCCCCTACGATGACTCGATAGGACTGGAGAGGTTCATTCAGCTCTTCGCTGTTCAGCCCAAGTTGCATCCTACACACAAGTCCCATCTAGAGGTTCTTCCCCGCCCGCCAGAGTCTCCGAGCCCTCCAGAAACCACTTCTGAGCCCATGTAAGTAAATTGCCGACGTCTGTCTCCTCAAGAAGCCAACAACGAATATCCAAGCGATTCTTCCTATGAGTGCACGTCAAAGAGGTCCTCACTAAGCTCACTGAGTTCCAGTTATTCCTAAAAGCTGAGAAATGTTCATTTCACCAAACCCAAACCCAATTCCTAGGCTACAACATTGATTCTTCTGGGGTTAGTATGGACATGAGTAAGATTGAAGCAATCACTAATTGGCCAGTACCTAAAACAGTCAAAGAATTGCAGAGATTCCTGGGGTTTTCTAACTTTTACCATTGTTTTATTGATAACTTCAGTTATATTGCCAGCCCCTTAACCTCTCAAGAGGAATCCAAAAAAGTCTGCCCTGGACACCCGAAGCAACATGCCTTCAATGCTCTGAAAGCCGTCTTTACCTTAGCACCCATCCTCGTGCAACCCGATCCACAGAAGCCATTCATCGTGGAAGTGGATGCTTCTACCTCAGGGGTCATTGCAGTCCTGTCCCAGCAGCAGGGGAATACTCCACAACTTAAGCCGCGTGCGTACTTCTCCAGAAAATTCAACGCGGCGGAGAGGAATTATGATATCGGCAACCGAGAGCTCCTTGCAATTAAGCTGGCACTGGAAGAATGGAGACATTGGCTGGAGGGGTCAATTCATCCATTTCAGGTACTCACTGACCATAAGAATGTACAGTATCTTCGTGAAGCAAAATGACTTAACCCCTGTCAAGCCAGATGGGCTCTGTTTTTTACCCGTTTTCAGTTCTCTATCTCCTATAGACCTGGACCCAAGAATGTGCGTGCGGATGCACTCTCCAGAATCCATGCTCCCGAGGAAGAACCTGAGACC
Organism: Enteromius treurensis; assembly: GCA_032275025.1. Taxonomy (NCBI): domain Eukaryota; kingdom Metazoa; phylum Chordata; class Actinopteri; order Cypriniformes; family Cyprinidae; genus Enteromius; species Enteromius treurensis. The sequence goes on along the minus strand of JAUCMU010000047.1, from coordinate 9,613,272 downwards.
ACAGAGCCCATAATTCCACAACACATGTTTGTCAGTCCCCTCCAGTGGCAGCCAACCCCGCTATAGTTCCTCCGCTGGGTTGCCCACCGAATCTCTGATTTGTTCCTGAGCCTGAGCGCATCCCTCTCATCCACACGACATACTAATCACTGGGCATCCAGGGACCAACAGAACCCTCTAGCTGTTGAAAGAGCAGTTCTGGTGGCCTCATATGGATCGAGATGTGCAGAGATACGTGAGAGGGTGTCGGGAATGTGCCATGTCCAGGACTCCCTAGACACTTACCTGCCGGGAAACTTCTACCTATCCCGATACCTAACTGCCCCTGGTCACACCTAGAGGTCAACTTCATCACAGACCTGCCCGCCTCCGAAGGTAACACTTGTATTCTGGTTATCGTTAATCGTTTCTCAAAATTCTGCCATCTCATCCACCTGAAAGGTCTGACTACTGCCTGGGAAACTGCTAAACTTCTCTTCACTCACATATACAGAGCATATGAGGATATCGTATCAGACCGGGGGCCACAGTTCATATCCAGAGTATGGCGGGCATTCTTCAGGCTCCTAGGTGTGACCATCAGTCTGTCCTTAGGTTATCACCCCCAGACTAATAAACAGACTGAAAGGAAGATCCAGGAAGTGGGGCGGTTCCTCCGTACCTTCTGCCACGGCCACCAGGACACCTGGAACCAGTACGTGGGCTGTGCCAAGTTTGCACAAAACTCCCTGCGTCAAGATACCACCGGACTGACCCCATTCCAGTGCATGCTCGGTTACCAGCCCCCTCTCTGTCCCTGGTCCGGAGAACCCTCAGATGTTCCTGCGGTTGATTACTGGTTCTGAGAAAGTGAGAGGGTCTGGGACGAGGCTCACCACCATCTCCAGAGGGCAGTGCGTAGGCAGAAGACAGACGCAGACACTTGAAAATTAATGTTACATCCACACCAGGCTCCACCCTCACAGAAATCGCAACAATCGCAGTCACCAGAATTCTGATTGCACACCTGTCATCATCACCTGTTCCAGATCCCAGCACCAATCACGGAGCACTTAAAACCACACACCAC
>JAUCMU010000047.1:9582889-9595433 GCA_032275025.1 Enteromius treurensis | reverse complement strand
TTGTGATATAATTTCTATGAATATAAATATGTAAATACATGTAAATATTTTCAAAATATATTCTGTATTTGTGGGTTTTTATATACATAATAAATACAGCACACACATAGAGTAAACTTTTTTTTTTTTTGGGGAATGTGATTAATTGTGATTTATCATTTGACAATGACAATTAATTCAAAGTATCTTTAAAGACATATAATGCTACAGCTTTATTGTAAATGAACGCTGTTTCCCCAAAAAATGTTTTTAATAATACCAACATAAATGCAGCAAATCAGCATATTAGAATGATTTCTGAAATGTCATTGGACACTGAAGACTGGAGTAATGATGCCGGAAACTTTTCACCACAGAAATACTGTACATTTTAAAATATTTTAAATAAAAAACAATAATATTTTAGAATATTATAGTTTTTACTGTATTTTAAACAAATAAATGATATTTTTTTTAAATATATTTTTTTTTTAACTTTTTTATTTATATATTCAATAAATACATAGATATATTTATTGCATTACATTTTAAATAAAACCACAAACTACCAAAACTAAGAGTATATAAATATATTTTACAATTTAATATTTTTACATTTTATTTTCAATGCTTTTATGTTATAATAATGCTATTACAAAGGAATGTGCTTAATATTTGTCTTAAAATTCTGTCACATTAGGAAAAAAATAAAATAAAATAATGGTACTGAAATTAAGCTTAATAAAAAAAAAAAATAGAGAAAAGAAATTCAAGACATTTAAAAATAAAATGAATGTCAATGTTCCTTACCTCATAGGCTTCTGCCAGCTTGGCAAACTTCTCTTTTGCGTCAGGGTCATCTGGGTTGGTGTCTGGGTGGTATTTCTTGGCCAACTGAGTGAAAATACTCCCAGTGTTACACTCCCAGTAAACCATCTTTAAAAAAATATGAAACTTATGTCACAAGGGTTGTCAAACCTGGTAGTAGGCTTTCTTAATGTCTTTCTGAGAGGCAGTCCGAGGAACCCCCAAAACATCATAGAAGTCCTGCTGATGGCACTCAGAAGTAGTGTGGAAGAAATGAGAGCCGAAAGCACTGTGGCTTCTCAACACTGAAAATACACATAATCAAAGTTTATATGTTAAAATCACTGCATTAGTTGTTGCACAATAGTAGATGGAGTGATCTAACTTTTTGTTGTTGTTGTTTTAATCACTTATTATTACAGTGAGCATTGCCTTTAAGTTTGCAAACAGAATATTCATATAACCCATATAAATGTTTAACATTAAGAAAAAAAAAAATGGATGTAAAAGCATTTAGATAATGTTCAGAAGTTAGATTTTTATAATCTTAACATCATCAGAAGAACATTTGGAACATATTTATATATCTTGTTTTGTTTTAGCTGGAACAGTATGTGGTTCAGAATTCATTCAGAAATGGAACGAGTCTTTATGGGACATTCTAAAACACTTAACATGATATTATTCACTTTATAAGCTGAATAAGAGCTTGCTCTTTTGACAGTGGCAAGTCTTTATTATAAATAAAATTTGACAGAATTTTGGTTTCTCCCAGTCGTTGTTAAAATACATTAAGCTACGTTTCCTTATAGTGCTTCTACTTATTCACTTTATTATTTACGCTCTTTTGACAGTAGTTACAAGGAAGGTTTGACAGAAATGTGGACTTCCCTCGTCGGTTTTTAGGTGCGTTGAGCCACATTAAGCATTTTTAACGTTAAGCGTTTAGTCTTTATGATTGAATCATCGAATCATTTACTCAATCAAACACTGATTTATCAAGAAGGGTGTTCCTGCACAACCAGAAGAGCTGTAGTTTCAGGACCCCAGTTATAGGACCCTAGTTTTTTGTGACAGTGCCATCTACCGACCGGGTGATGCAATGCGGGCTGCTGTTTCAGGACCGCAGATCCAGGACCCTGGTGTAGTAATGTATAGTATCAAGATTTTTGATTTTTGCTATTTTTGATTCAAAATGCATCAGATGTTAATTACAAAGTGTGCAATACCTGCTTTGAGTTATATTTTAAACAAATTATAATTTTTTTTTTTTTTTTATACAACTGGCAAAAGTTGATTATCTCCAAAATCTTTATTATGCTGTATATTGATTAACCTACTTAAATTTAACTAATAACTCAATATCAGATAAAATAATCCAGGTTGGTGGATGGCGCTGTCACATAAAGCTAGGGTCCTAAAACTGGGGTCCTGAAACTGCTGCTCCTCCAGTTGTGCAGGAATATACTGTTGGGGATTCATCTAATGACAGTTTTTCTGATTCTGCAATGAGATTGTTTAGAAACATGTTTTCTTTGGTGGTGCAAAAACAGACATATAGTACCTAAAAGGTAATAAGTTACTCAACATAAACCTATTATTTAGCTAATGCCACACGTTTAGCCTTCCAATTAATGTATGCCCACACCCAGAGTTACTCACATTTACTTTACACATTTAATTTACATTCACAATAGCTATGTTTTTGCCAAAGTACATAATTTACTACTAAGTTATTGGCAATAATATAAGTTAGTTGCATCATCTCTTTCAACCTTTCTGATACCACTGATATATGGCCAAATAGGTCCACACCAGTGTGCTATATTAGACCTGATGCTCTAACGCGAAACAATAAGCTTGATCTATTACCAGAGTTCATAGTAACTAACTTAGATCACATAACCAGCTCACCTGGCACCCTGTTCAATGTCACAGCTCCTCTGTGCCTCCAGCTGCTTAAATTACCCTCCTTCACATAACTGCGAATCCAGCATATCCTAAGAGCCGCGGTTTCTCCGTGTCTAGAGGTCTTTATAAGCGCGCAGGTGCTGCGTAGTCCAGGTAAACCGCTTGACAGCCAGCGTGCAGCACAGTGAGCACCGGAGGCTGCCATGTTTACATCGCTCTGTGGGCCGGGTCACTGCGCATGCGCGAGGAGTGATGAAGAAGTTTTTATTTACATCTGCTTTGCGGCTTTTCACCACTAGATGGCGCGAGATGAACACAGTCTGGGGAGTCATCGCAGAGGACAAAGGTTTGACACTTAATGCAAACTGTGTCATATTTTACAAGGCTACACACAAGTGTACAGCCTCTAAAATAGTGACATGATTTATCACTGTTAAAAAATGGCGTAATTTAATTTTATATGTTTATTAGGGTTGTATGTTACATTTAATGTTGTAAAATGAATGTTTATTGCTCATTTTAGTTTAAGAATTCTTACCATGATGGTGTTTAGTGTTTGTGTGAATGAAACTGAGCACCTTCTTCCTTTTAGTACTACATAACATATTGTGATGAGGATTGGTTCATCATGTTGGTAATCTCAAAACTATCTGCATTTAGTAGATTCAGAGTATTTCGAAGGGACAAAATGGATTTCTCTGATTTGACAATTCAGAATATTAATATAATTACAAACATTGTGTCTTATTAGAAAACACGGTAATTCACTATAAATTTTAAATGAAACCGTTAAACAATTGATAAAACAATAATATTGATAATATATTTACAAATTTTTCGCGGTAAAAGAAATTAAGACTTTACCGTTATTTAACGGTAGAATTTCGGCAACCCCAGCTGCCGGTATATTACTGTAAAATTTTTTTTTTTTTTTTTTTTACAGTGTACATACAAAAGTTAGGAAATATCCGTGCACTAATATGAAAGACATAAAGTGACCATTGATATTTATATGAATTTTATGTGAGTAATCTGCTATAAAGATTTCGCTAATTTACATCACATTGCTAATTTAACCATATAAGTCAGCATATTCAAAAGAGAAAAAAAAAATTGCTTAGTTTGGGAATAAAACCGAGGTGCTAAAATTGAGTATGGACTTCATATAATGCTATAAGATAAAAGCTTGATGTATAAACATTATTTTTTGTGTGTAACTGTTCTACTATTCCATTAAAATGTGACTATTGTTTCAAGTAGCAGGCTTTACATGGTTAATATAAACACATGTAAATACTACAGCACATGCAAACCCTTTTTTTTAGCCACAAGTAGGATCTGTATAAAGAATTACAGTGTATGTCATCTTGTGCAATTTAAGCACATCATGTAATATAACATGGGAATCTAAACTACTAATTTTCCCTGAGTAAAGATAGAGTCACAACCAGAACCAAGACCAGACCCCTTGAGGCCCAGACCAAGACCTCTCAAGATGGATATGATCTTAACAGTAATGACTTTATTCGTCTTTAAGTATTTCAACATTTCGTTCCCACTGGACATATTGGAAAACTGCTGCCTTAAGGGGTGCAGTCAGGAGTTAAACTAGCATTTTAACAGCCCTGATGTTTCTTGAGGAGGGAAAATTATATTTTGAACAATATATACTGTACTCATAAAACTCCACAGTTTCCACAAGTCATATAAGTGTGGTCTAACTCGGTGTTGCCGGCCTGTGGCGACTGGGATTTGGTTAGCGGCACTGAGACCCCCTGGTGATGATGTCATAATGACTGTGGCTGATGTCATGATGAGGATGGTTGCTGGTTGGACGCAGAGGCTTGTGTGTGTGGTGAGAGTTTGACCGCTGTCTCTCATGCCACCTCCGCCGGCAGGAATACGCCTGTTTCTGTGTGAGAAACGGATGTTTCACTTGAAATAGGGAATAAAGCGTTTCTGTTTGCCTTTCGGGAACCCCGAAAGAGATGTTTTTTTTGGTTTTTTTTTTTTGAAGTATGGAAACTCCACTGAGATAATTGTGTATGTTAAATGCATACACAATCTCTTTGAGTGGGCAGATGATCAGATCCAGCCAAATCCATCTCATCCTTCTCTTTTAACGTAACAATCCCCACTCACCCTCGGTATTACAAACACGGCTAACATCTGTGTTGAATTAAGAAAATCCCAGTGCTGTACGGCTCTCAACTGCTTTCAGTTGTTCTCCTTTGCTCTTTCACACACGTAACACACTCGTTCCTTCACTTACAGTACTGTCGCACACATGCGTGAGATACACGTGAGACATGGCAATGAAATGCTAATGTTGCTAAAGTAATGGCATACTCTTGTGAAAAGTGCTTAATTGTATCCAGTGTGGATTTGTGTTGTATTACAAATTTTAAAAGTAAAAAAACAAAAAAACTTTAATATATACTTAAAATCAACGTCATATGTATGAAATAAAAGGACACTTAAGTGAATTTAAAGGGACCTCACCTCCCTGACTGTATTTCTTAACACACTTAAACACACTTCCATAAGTGTACTTAAAAGTTTAAAGCAAATCATTATTTTAAGAATATTAAGTACATAATTAGTTAAAATAAGTTTTAAGAGTATAAAGTACACTTGTTTTGATGTGTAAAGTACATTTTGTTTACATAATATATATATATATATATATATATATATATATATATGTATACTGTGTATTTTTTATAAAAACACACACAGTATATATTTTTAAAATATTTCCATGTATTTATATGAATTATTCTATACATAAATAATTTAAATGTATAAACATACTATATATATGTGTGTGTGTGTGTGTGTTTATATATACATAATAAATATACACAGTGCACACACATATATTATGAAAAACTTAATCACGATTAATCGTTTAACTTTAAATTTACAAAATTGCAACTTTATGAATAGAAATGTGAAAATACAAATGCAAATATATTGCTTAAAATCTTTCAAATTCATTTATATTAAAATATTTGTTTTGTATGTACTTTAACATTAAATGGAAACTTTATTTTTTTATATTTTAATAGCCTAAGCACAATTGAAAAGCCTCTAAAATATTAATATGATTAAAAATTCACAAAAAAGCCTGTTGCACAAAAATAGGCTAAATGACTCTTGTCGCCTGATTGGTAAAATTAAAAGCTTTTAAGTAAAATTACATTAAAATATATAGTAGATTAATGCTTGTCGTTAGACAAAAGTAATTATGAGCTTACGTACTCAAGTAGGTCGTATTTAAGTGGGTCAAAATGCAATCTAAAGTACAGCAGATAGTATTTTTTACATACTGCATATTATAATACATTTTAATTTAATTGCTGTCAATATGCAGTTAAGTGTCTAGTTCATGCTTATTATTACAGGCCTATATAATTTCCTTAATAAAGTTAAAAGTCTTTTTTATCTTTATCTTTTTTCTCCCTGCAAGTAGTTTTCTTCCTAGGCATTTTTAATTTACAATATAATTCACATATAGCACATACAGTACATAGTGTGAGATATGTAAAATAATGTTTTGTTCAAATATCTGACTCGTACTAGGGGATGACTGCGTTGGCAACCAGTGAATGTCGTGATCACGAATCTGCAATGTGCCCAACCTCATCTAAAGATGCCCTTCAGCAAAAATATGTGATTTATTTGTGGTGCTGGACAGATTGACAGTTGGCTGTGATCAGAAGCTGGTGTGGTAAAGCTGTCACAAAGGAACTTTACTGCGGTAATTGCGTTTCCCTAACTAGCGTGCCAGGCAAGAGCGGGGTATGTGGGAACCGAGAGGAGCTCATGACCTTTCATTAAAATGAGCCCCAAAACTCATTAAAGACCAAGGCATGGTGTTCTTTCACAAGATTATATGCTTGTTCCTTAAACATTGGGCTTTATTACATGTGCTTAAAGCTGAATCACTGTTTGCTGTGTTTGTGTGTGTATGTGTGAATGAATGCGTTTCTGATATTCACTTGTATCCACTGCGTATATATAGTATGGGGGAGGTTGTTTACGCTTGACCTGTGGAAGTTAGGTAGCATCTGGTGTTGCCATAGCCCCATTATTCTGGCTAAAAACTGCCCACTTCGACAGGAAGAGACCTTTGAACTGACATTCAAGCGACCAACCACAGTTTGTGTGCTTATAGGTGCCATAAACTATAGAATCGTGGATTAAAAAAGTGCACTAAAACCAAGCAGCCAGATCAAAACTCCTGATTTCTGCAAAATGCATTATATTGTGAGTGAACAGTGCCTTGAGTGTCCTGAGAAGGAAAGAGTCAAGAAAAAAAGAAACAGAAATTAGGGAGGCGGTGTGGTCACAGAGAAATGTAGGGAGATGTGATCCCAGGGAAGTCACAAATGATAGACAACACAGCAGGAAAACCTTAATCATAGAGTACAACCCAACCTCACAGCATCCATAAAATGGGAACTTCGCAGGCCAAATAAGATACAGTCTTGTGGCATGTGTGTGCACGCGTGTGAATCTGTTTCCCATTACTCCCATTTCCCCTCATTCCCAGTTCCAATAGTCTTATTGACTCTGATCACTGCCACATGCAGGTCGAGGGGCAGTAAGAGTAGGGATCAAAGTTCGGAGGTTAGAGGGATGTTGCTCGTTTTTGAGAATTAACCGTAATTCAGCATTAGATTACAGAGCCATTACGTAGATTATGTCCTTTTCAACCAGGCCCACACATCGCCTCAGCTTTACAAACAGGGATTGAGTTACTGAGCATGTGTTTGTGTCCTACAGGAACACATAAACCTGTGCACCAACCTGATTAAGGTTCACTTTATAATAACTTGATTTGTGTAGGGGATGATCCCGAAGCTATGGCAGGGTTAAGGCCATTGCACACAGAGTCTGAAAATTTCACATGCGTTTTTCGTATTTGTTTACCTAAAAATTGGTAAGGCCCAGAGACCTTGCAGACTAAGTCTAATGCGGATTAATTAATCAGTTGCGAAAAATTTTGCAAAACAGTACTAAATGTCTTCAAGCAGTGAGGATGATTTTGTTCTTCTCACTTCTTGCAAACAGAAAAAAAGAAAGTATTGGGTCATGAAATATTGAAAGGAAGGAGAGTTCTATCTCTTTATTAAGGAGCAGAGGCATTATTATGGGCAGCAAATTAACATTGTCAGCGATAGTAGAAACACTTATTAAAAAAGAAGACCAATTTCTTTGAACTCAGTGTGCAAGGATCCTGAACTTGACAATTGCCATTCTGGATTTTGGACTCACCTTTAAAAATGCTTGTTACAGATACGAAAAATGCCGCAAATCAAACCTGATCCAAACATTTTTTTACGATAGATTAAAAATAAATTACATTATGTCAATCATGTTTACTCACTGCCTCCAAAAGGTTCATTCAAGGCATGTGTACTGTGCAAGATTTCTGTACGGGATAAATACGATAGAATGCATACGAAAATTTCAGACTGACTATAAAGACAAGACTAAGGCATTTTTTAAGAGACGCTTCGATGTGTTGCGTTTTACGCTTAATGTGCACAGCCACATTGGCACCCTTTGTTTTGTCACAAGGCTTTAAACGTCGGCAATATTGTGTGAACAGGCCTTAAGAATGAGTAAAATAACAAAGAAAGTATTATGCGACTAGTGAACAGTGTTTCCTAATCTCTCAAGTGTCTCTTATTTGGCACATACAATTGTGTTCATGATCAAAAGTTGAGTTAGGTGTGTTAGGTAAGGCAGGCATCCAAAATGTGCAGAGTTAGGGTTTCTTCTAGACAATGTATCTCTAAACAAAAGGCTGAAGGGGTCACAATATGGCTCAGCCATCAATAGTTGAGGTTCTTTGCATTTCTTGTCTCAGCTATTTACCTTCCCATTTTGACACTGGCAAGAATTACATATTTCTGGATCAACTTTCTTGGAATATTTCTAAAACCAAGTACTGTATGTTCATTCCTACTCTTTGGAGATGTGCCTTGATAAAGAGTTTCTGTTTTGAAATGCCCAAAAGCCTTGATCATCTGAAAAGAGCAAGACCCAGCTATGAAAATATTGTTAAAATTCTAAGTATTTTCAAAGAGCTAGGGTCATGGTCATGTGCAAGAAAGGCATGTTGTCAATATTGTATAGAAATATGAAGCACAGCTCACACAAAAGTCACTTTCAAACTAAGCAGCTTTCTCGTGGTAAACGTAATGAATCCAACTTGGACCTTTTGCGAAAATTTGCCTGGGGAAATTTTGGCCATGAAAGTTTGCCAAACAATGGTAATTGAAACTGCACAATTTAGTTCCTCTGATTCCAGGGGAACTTTAAGTCTATGACTGGGTTAAGTATCGTGTTGGAGGAATGTTGTGTCTGGACCAGTAGATGTTGATCCAGTGGGCAAGATCATCCTGCCCTTTCTGTGGCACGTATGTTCTGCACTTCCTACTGAGAAATGAATAATGCTGATCCCATGCTGGTTTACTGTAGATTAGCTAAGAAATGCCATGCAGTTACTGAAGCTGGACAACCAATTAAATTAATTGATTGGGTTAATTGATTTTCCTTTCCCCCACAACTTGTTACTATGTTCGTCAAGCCATGGCACTCTCATGCCACACATTACATAAGTAATACATTAAAAATACATCACCAAGCAAAGTGGAAACTGATAAAGTGCCGCAAGACAAGACGGTGCAGGTTACTTTTGGTTTGAACCAAAGTCTCATCTTCTACATTTTGTCATGTTTTTAAGAAATCCAGACAATGCTGTTTCATGTGTTGTGACAGATCACTGTTGTGCCTCGGTTCAAGCAACATGTGAACCGTTTGTCTTTTTAGATTCCCTTAAAGCGCGAAATAAACATGAATGAACATAAGAAGGTGTTTGTTTTTGTTGGGGGGTTTTTTCTCATCAATTAGCACCATTTTTTGGACCAAGTTTAGGTCCACATTAATTACTCTCCCTCATGTTGTTCCAAACCCATAAGATCTTTGGAACACAAATTAAAATATTTTAATGCATTACGAGAGCTCTCTGACCCTCCCATAAACAGCAAGAATCCTAACACAATAAAATAGCGACTTTGCAAATCAATTCATCTCCTCTGCATCTATAGCTCCATTTTGGAGGGTCTCAAAATAGTATCAAAAAAGGGCAAAAAAAAGGTTGTAGGCAATTCTTCTTTTTGAGAAATTATGTAATGCGTGACCCCCTGTCGCCGATCCTTTATGTATTGTGCACAACTCCAACTAAATAGTACCCTAGACAGTCATGGAGTGTGAGAAGAGCAGCGATCCATCTACGGTGAAAATCACACAGTGTGAACCCAGCAAGAACAGCATCCAAAAGGCAATGCATGCTGGAAACCAGCCATACTAATGTTTAGGGAAAACAGTTTGACTGTATTTATTATTGGTGTTTTATTTAGGCAGTGAGTCCTGATTTACTTCCATAATTTAATAGGTCTTAAGGTGGATTTTTGTTTTTGTTTTGATGTACTGTAACCTAGTGAATAGTAATTCCTCTGAAAAGGAAAAAAGAAGGAAAGAAAGATCCTACAGGGTGGAGTGTTTTGGACCTAGTTCATTATCAATATTCAGTCCAGATTGTTTTCCCTGTGAGTTTGGAAGCAAACCCATAGCAGATGGATAGACTGTTCTAACAGTCTGAATTGGGGACAGATTAATTAGACCTGTATCAAGTGAAGGTTTTGGTGCAGGCCCAATGGTTTCTTGACTATAGCAGTTTCAATCAGAGGAACATTGTTTAAACTATGTGCACAGCAATCACAGGACTTAAAGGAGTCATACAAAGCCAATTTTCCTCCAGCTAATATGATTCTTTGGGGTCTTAATGGAAAGTTTGTAATGTAGTTTATTTTAAAATTTCTCAAAGATAGTGTAAAAAACTTTCATTTTACCCCGTCAAAAACAGCTGTTTAGAAATCACTCTTTTCTGTGTACTTCCCCTTTAAATCTTCACGAACTCCGCCCTCTTTTCCGTGGCTCTCTGGGGATATTTTTTTTAGCTGTATTCACAGTGAAACTTTTTAATTAGCACATTATTTGGAAAGACAATTTGCAAAGATTGATTAAAAGACATTATACTCACTGTTTCTGTAGTTGTAGACACCAGTTCAGTCTGTGTGACACGCTGCTGTCAATCAACTATTGTGGGAGTGGCCTCTGTCGGTGGGATGCATTTGAGAATGGCTTGATTTCAGAAGGGGCAACTTATTTTTATTAAATCAAAAGAAAACTACTGGTGGATCTTTATCATTGTAGAGTGGTTGTTTACACACACTCCCAACACACATTTCAGTCCAAACAGCTCGTAAAAGTGCATGCGGCACCGGATGACCCCTTTAAACGAAAGCCAGAAAGGAAAACTTCTAGTAAAAACTCGACTTTAGTAAGACACTAGTACAAGCTAAATGTGGAAAATTCTACCAGTGATCGGACTCATAGGGCAGATTTCGTAAAAAGCTACTCATTACACATTTTGGCTCATTACTCAATTTTGTTTTTCTACAGTAACTGTCATCTAGATTATAAACTTGTTCTAGAAGACTATAAATAAAACACAATAAAACTGGTCAGAGATTTTCCACTTATTTCCTTTGTGACATTTAGGTTCAGTTATCCGCAGTGTGTTCTTGTTATAGGTCAGGCAAGGTCCTTTTATACTACAATGGGCATTTGACAAACAGTTCCTTCCTTCTGTTTAAACGTATAATTAGACAAAAAATGCCACAAGACAGAATCAAAGCCAGGGCCATAATTAGTCAAGTGTAAAAGTAGTTTCCCCTCGTCTTGACTGGTTCGTTTCTGGTTCGAAGTGACAGGTCCCTAAATCATGGAGAGCTTGTGTGAACCCTGTCTTTTTCCTCATCTCTCATGGCTGCCCTCACGTCTAGAGCCTCCGAAACATAAACAGTATATTTGGTGACGGTGTGTGGGGTTTGTCAGATCTATGGGCGTTACACTTTGAGGAGAGGAGGGAAAACTCTCAGCGGGTGAGATTGGTACACCCTAAGGAAATGTAGGGGGAACTTCAGGTGGTCCTTCAATTAAACACAAGGAAGAAGTTCAACAAAGATCTTTCAAACAAGTACATTGTACTTCGTTTTTCTTTATCACTGAGTGAGGAGATCATTGATGATGACACATCCAAAGCAAGATTTTTGAGGAAGCAGCAGACAGCAAGAAAACACGTTTCAGAGAAGTTCTTCTCAGCCAGGCTGGCCTTGACCTCCGACCCCATAATGCAGGGGAACCCGTGCAGTGTTGCGTTCCCAATGCAGCTTCTTGGTGGCTGGGTAATCTAAGAGGTCGTGCTCCCTGTGGGAACAAGGCTGTCGGGTTCCTCTTTAGGCCAGAGATGACTTCAAAAACATGGCCACAGGAGAGAGATAGGCCACTTTGACCTGACATGAGACTGTAGATTCTCAGACCAAGACTAATTTATAACTTAGTGCTTCCTAAGCACTCTCTACTTTAAACTCACACAGTTTTTCCGCCTGATTTCAGAAGCATTATGTAGTTAAATTATCTACTGTATGTTTAGATGTTGAGATCCATATTACTTTTGTAAGGCAGTGTTCTAACTAAAACAAATCATATAAGTGAAGACTTAAAAGATTTGAAAAAAATAAAAATAAATAAAAATACAGTCAAGTGAGCTTGGTTTGATTTCCAGAGTTTGATGTTAGCATTTTGCTACGCTAACAAAGTGAAAGTCCATTATGCATAAAAAGACACTTGGGGGGGCGCTAGAGAGCACCACATGGGGTGGACGTAAACTTAGAGTGCTCCCTCAAAGCCTCGATAAATTTGTGTT
>JAUCMU010000047.1:9566146-9577081 GCA_032275025.1 Enteromius treurensis | reverse complement strand
ACTTTACTAGTTACTTGGAAAAAGTAATATTATTACGTAACTCGCGTTACTTGTAATGCGTTACCCCCAACACTGCATCCTGATATATTAAATATGGGGCATGACATCAGTTTTCACCTCTTTATGTTTGAGCTGCTGTCTTTCAGAGCCATAATGTAAATAATTATGTCATTGTTGTGAGAAGTTTTGAACCTGGGCAAACTCAGATTAGCTTTTCCCAGAGCCAATGTCAACAAATTTACAGGAGACTGTGTTTGTGAACACACAGTTGTTCTTCCTCTTCCCAAAGCTGTAAAAAGACAGTATGGGACTGGCCTTAGATATTCACATATGTCATCATTGCTTTTATGGTGTTTCGTTCAAACGTTTCTTTATTTGCTCTCACTTTATACCTTTGTGCCTTCTGAGTTTTATTGGCTGAGTTATTGCCGGTGTAATTTAGAATGTCTTTGCTGACTGTAATGTGTTGAGAGTCAAACATCGTTATCTCGTTGATGTGTCTCTGTGTGTGTGTGTGTTAACAGATTTACTGTATGTTTGTATTAAAGAAAAGAAAAGAAAAAAACACGGTAGGCAATGTGAAACATCAATAAAAGACTATCATAAAGTATTTTACTATTTGATAGCTATTAGAGATTTTGAAATAGTCAAACGTAGTACTATTTCATAGCGCTTCTTCTATAGTCTGTTTTTACTTCACAGTTACACACATTTGTCTATTTACTGTAAAAAAATAAGAATATATATTTTAGATTTAGTTTTCACAACTGAATAAGACTGTAAAAGACTATTGGCAATTCATTATTAATATCACTTTTATTATTACTAGCATTGTCAGAGTGTTACCTTTAAACCTTTAAACACTAAACTTTTTATTATTTTTATTTTCTGCATGTGTGTTTTGTATAGTCTATTGTAGGCATATAACCTGTTATTGTAAACAGAATAAAATAAATACATGAATAAAATCAGTGCTTTAAGCAACCTAGGCTTATTGAAAATACTTGACTCTTCATACAATCAAACAAAACTAAAAAAAACGTACCTACAGTATACATACGAATCGCTGCGATTTCCAGTTGAAATGAACACTACAGGCAGTCAAACTCCCACTTTTTCACACAAAAGTATGACTCACAGGTACATTTTTGATTAATTAAGGCTAATTTTCACACTATTAGGTGTATAATGTTACATTTTTAACAGCTCAGTAGGTTTACTGGTAGCTCACGTGATATGGTGTTGCACTCAGGCGGTGAAAAGCTCCTGTTAAAATCCTGTGTAAAACAATTAATCAAGTAGCATAAGGAAGTTAAATAGCATAGATGCATCTGTGAATACATTTTTACATTACTTTTGCATTTGTTAGCACTATCAGGTAGGTTTAGGTTTGGGATTGGTGTAGGGGATATTTCCAACTTGCTAGAGCATTAATCTTTAGCGACACTCACTGGATATTTGAATTCTGAATGGCCGCAAAATGTAGCTCAAGCTGCAATTTAAAAACAATGTAATACGTACCTGTAATAACATAATACAAATTTGCCATGGTTACATATTAAACAGGTGTTTAAGTGCCACTCTCTGGACATTTCACTTTGAAACTGTGTCAAAACGTGCAGTAGGGTACATAATTTTGGGGTTGCAGAAATATATGTTGAAGCACGTATTT
Source organism: Enteromius treurensis (assembly GCA_032275025.1). Taxonomy (NCBI): domain Eukaryota; kingdom Metazoa; phylum Chordata; class Actinopteri; order Cypriniformes; family Cyprinidae; genus Enteromius; species Enteromius treurensis. The sequence continues at coordinate 9,575,409 of JAUCMU010000047.1, read as the reverse complement.
CCAATTAGACAATCGTAAAATGGCAGTGTTCCCAATATGATCCGCTCTGTTTCTTCTCATCTTTATCATATCTTTCATCAGCTGTGTGTTTATGTAATTTACGCAAGTGATAGAGACAGGAAATAAAAGGTTTATGGTGTTTTCGAGAGTACAGTGCCAGCTGCTGAACAATGCAATGAAATCTATACCAGTGAGAACGCATTGCTGATGGCTCTCTGGGCAGCAGGAACACTCCCCTGTCTCTACTTTTTGCCAGTTACATCTGTATCGCAAGTCTCTGTCTCCCACAGATCTCCTCCAATATGCCACTGAAGACTCCAACAGTAACAAACTCTGACCTGCTCCTCAACTCCTTTTGGTGTAGCATCAGTCATCTTTCATTCGCACAGCATGATTTCCCAGTCTTTGTTTATTGAGGTTTGGAAGTGGGACCCTGAAGCGATAGCAGGAGTCCAGAAGTTCATTCCAATCCAGATATCTCATGGACCTTCTCCTTATGTTGCTGTAATGTTGAGTAAAGTTTGGAATACACTGCACAACTCAAAAAAATCTGCATATTATCTGTATATGACTTCCTTGAGTACAATCAGAGTTATGTTTAAAAAATGTCCTGGCTCTTCCAAGCTTTATAATGTCAGTGAATGGGAGTCGAGATTTTGAAGCTCAAAAAAGTTGATGAATTCGTATATGTATCCTTATTTAAATATCCTAATATCTAGGTTTCTCTAGTTTTACAAGAGTGTTGAGCAAGTGGATGAACACGGACGTGGAAGTGCAGTGGAGACTTCAATTCAATATTCTTCTGAAAGCGGAAAGTATTGCCACATAAGATGGCTTGACAATGGGGTAATTTTCATTTTTGGATGAACTATCCCTTTAAATCCAGTATTTTTCGTCACACTTGAGATGCTACATAAGTTCTAAAACTTTTTAAGCAAGTACTGTAGGTCAATTTTGTGGCCATCTTTATAAAATCCCAGTCCAACATCAGCTCACAATTCCACCCAGCTTACAAGACAAGACCATAAAGTTGTGTTTTGGGATACTAGTGTTCCCATCAGATTTTTAAAGTTTCTTAACTATAAAAAGTTTTAATTTTAGGCTTGTTCGTGCTGGTTTTGTTTTGGGTCTGCCTGGTGGACCCCAGAAATGCTGGTGAACCAGGCATGGTGAAGCTTGTAGAAGTTCTTGTTGGTGAAGTACTGTAAGTTAGGGCTACCAGTGCAGAAAAGTATCCACTACATGTGCACAACATATACCAGTCTTTTCAACAAGGATGTTATGCTCTATGAACTCTCAAACACCCACTATGTAGTCTGGATTGTGTTCATGAGGAAGAACAAAACTATCGGAAAGGTAGGGTTGTTTGGGAATGCTCCAATTCTATAAAATTTCCTCCATCCTCAGTCTCTTCTTCCTTTTGACATACGTACTCGTCCCACTCGGTTGGGCCGTGGGAAGGTCCCCCAAAACCCATCCTTCCCCCACCCCAAAACAGAACAAACTCAAAAAAAACAGAGAAAGTCTTTGGATGAAAGTTTCTCGATGGGGCTATATTTAACCGCACATGGTCAAGGGAGACATCACCCCAACTTCCTCTCTCTCTTTCCCTCCCTTCATCTCTCTCTTCTCTTTTCTCCCTCCATCTCTCACTTTCCCTTTTCCCCTACCAGAGAATCCAGCACACTGTTACTATGCTTAAAAATGCTAAAGTGAGTTTGTTCAGCTCATAAAAGAAGAGAATGGTACTTGTACCATACAAATAAAAAGTTAATGTGCAATATTTAAAAACAAAGCCATGAAATGTTTGTTGGAGGAACAGATCAGAGCAAACGTATAACTAATATTTGTTGCTTGTATAGTTAATGGGCCAGTAGAGTTTGAGCATAGAACTCTATTTTTTTTTTTTTTTTTTTTAAATGAATGACATAAGTTAGGGATAATATACAGTCTTAAATAATTACCAGAAAACAGGCATTTGGATGTTTGGCACACTTGTACACTTTAGAGGTCATACAACAAATATCTAACCACACAATTAACCAATCAGAATCACATAACCCAAACAATAATAGTAATTATTAGGTGAATTTAATATCAGTGTACTAGGGACAATAATAAATGATTCACCTACAGAAAGGATGAGAATAGTGGCCGGGAACGAGAAGTGAAACTAAGATCTGTTTCCAATTACGAGAAGTAGAGAGAGACAGGAAATAAAAGAATTAAAGGGATGAATCAACTACAGATTCTTCTGTATGTTCTCCATATCTTCAATTTCATCCCTCTGTGGTCTTTGTGGAAGAAGTAGGAGGGATGCAGAGGAGGAAAGGACGATGTGTGCCGAAGACAAAGTGGGTGGGTGGAATGTAGGCAGGCAGATATTCAAAAGTTCCTCATGCTTTGTGGAAGAGGAATGAATCTCTTATGGAGGAAAGGAGAGGGAATATATAGAGGGAGAAGAGAAGGAGCGGGTGGAGCGGACAAAGGAAAGTACCTGGCAGGACCATGTGGAGGTTGTCAGCTCAGATCCATGTGGATTTAAATCATTCTGTCAAGGTTTATGTTTTGCAGTGTGTCGATCTGGTAGACTGCCAGAAGAAAGCGGGAGTGAGTGGGTGATTAAGGGCCCAGATTGAGGGAAAATATGTGTGTGTATGTGTGGTTGGGATGTAAGAAAGGGAAATTCAGAAGTTCTTGCAGTGCCCAAAGTGCATATATTACTCCACAGAAACCATATGCCTCTCTGCAACCTTCCATACAACCCACTCATTACCAACATAAACATTTGCAGACTTTACACACCATCCCAAATCCTTTTAGTAGTAGTTTAGCTAAAAGTGAGAGTTCATTGTGTCACATGACCCAATTCTTTATCAGCCATTGTTCTTCATCTTCTCTGTTAGGCCACCAGCGCCTGTCGCTCATCTGTGATAATATTGACTCTGAGTTCTGGCGTTCTGAGCTCAGCTGGTTTTGTGTTTTCTGGGATGTGGATTTGTTCCACACACTTGCATACACAAATGCAGTGACTCATACATATGCATTCAAACCACAAAAAAATGGCAATGTCAACCAAAAATCCATCAACATTAAAACACGGGGGATTTCTCCTCACGCACGGATAGAAATTAAATGGTAGAACTGCAATACGTAACTCAAGTCTCTTGAAAGTGGCCTTTTTCAAATCAAAACCTTGAATACTACCATAAAAGTACAGTTGATCAGACTTATCCAAAGTGTTTTGGAATAAACTCTTCTTCATGCTCAACAGACATGCATTTATTTGATCAAATATACTTCAAGAATTATGAAATATTATTACAATGTACGATAGCGGTTTGCTATTTTATAATATTATATCTATAATAATTTTCTTTTGATGCAATGCTGAATTTTCAGCATCACTGTTCTAGTTTTTAGTATCACATGATACTAATATACTAATTTGCTGCTCGAGAAATATTACTTATCTAGTGAAACATTTAGCTTCTTTACTTTGAAGTTAGAGTCATCCAGTAATAACAGCTGAATCCAGTTGGAAAGAAAATTAAAAAAAAAGCTTCAGCAGGAGTGCGTAACGTTCTCATGGATCTTCTATCACATCTTCACTCAGCAGCCCAGATTTTCACAGATCTGGTTGTGTACAAGGGGAGTTGTAAAGTCAGAATTATTCATATACTTTGAGAAAAGACCACAGCTTTTCTTATTTTGAGGTGTGCACATATGTGCATTTTTCATCTCCCTTTTTGCGATCTGGCACAGGTTTTTTACTTGTGAGTTTTGAAACCCCATCCACCCCACATAGATACTCAAAGGAGCAGCGGTACAGCAGGGCTTAAAGCAATCTTTCTTGGCTGGGTGGAAAATTCGAAAAAAAAGCTAATGAATGAAAGATTCAGTTGGTTTTTTTCCCTCTCTCAGTAACTTTTGTGCCTGATTTTCTCATTTGTGGTGGAGTTATTTCTCAGGCTTAATGAGGCACAGTGGATTGCAGCTTTGAATGCATAACGGAGTGTGTGCGTCGAGCCAGATCTTCAACACAAAGCAGCTTACGCACTTGGTATACAGCAGTTTCACAATCATGTCAGGGATTTGGCCCGCCTCATACTTCCCTCAGCATAAGCACCTTGGCAAATGGGATCTGAACAAAAACACCAGTTATAGTGATTGTGAAACATCTAGAAAGTCCTTGTGGGCTCAGCAAGGATGCTGGACTCTGACACCAGGGATGTTGGGTTTCAAAGTGAAAGTTCATCCAAAAATTAAAGTTCCGCCATTGTTTATTCACCCACATGTTATGCCAAAACTGTACGACTTTAATTCTGATGTAGAGATGGTTTGTGGAATGTCCAAGCTCACCACAACAGCTAATCGCAAGGAAGGAAAGCTGGTTCCCAGTGCCATGATTAAGTTGGACTCTAAGTTCTTGTTGTTCTCTGAACCTCTGGAAGTTTTTGTTTACCCACCCCGTTTTTTGTAATTTTACCGCACATGCCTAAAACAATTCTCCTCAAATTCTGGTGGTTCAGTTTCTCCGAGATTGTGGCTTTGTAGACATAAAAGTGAAGCAGATGGTTGTCAGATATTCCACTGATGAGCTTGTTTGCCATTGTGGTTGTGTGGTGGGTCATTGGGATATCCTCAAAACCAAGCTTGACCTGAGTTAAACTGAATTTTGTGGAAAAATGTAAGGAAAGGAAAAAAACTTGAAAATGAACATGCTGATTTAAATCTGTGGGACTTCATTTTTGTTATATTTATACATATTTTGCTGAATGCATGTGTGGTTATGTTACAGCGAAATTTTGTGGGCAAAATGGTCCATTGTCTATTGTCAGTAATGTATGAAGCAAAGCGTACTCAGAAGTCACTTTCAAACCAAGCAGCTTTCTGTTGGTCAATGGTGCAAATGTGCTTGACCAATTTGAATCTGTTGCGAAATTGTGTGGAAATCTTTAGCCCTCACGCAAAATTACCCATGCTATTGAAATTAGTGGATTTTGCCAGATATAAAACAATCGCAGAACCTGATTTTGCTGAGTTAGGCGTGTCCCTGGGTCAGCATCTTTGATGACCCTGGAACAACATTGTGATTAGCCAATCAGATTTGAAGAACCAGTTTATAGTTTTTGTGAAGTTTAGGCTTAAAATCAGTGTTTAGTGCTTGTCCATCAGTGTCAGTCGTCTATCATTAAATGTGATTTTAGGCATTACTCATGTGCAGGGTTAGGTACAGAGATATGGTCAAAACTAAAATTTTGGATTAAAATGTTGTTCCAGGGTCAGTAAAATATGTAGACCCAGGAACATGTAGAACTCAGCAAAATCAGGATGTGCTGGGGAACACTTGGGCAAGTGATTAGTCTCAGGTGTGGAGTATTATGGGAAATGGAGTTCAGATGGTTAGTACTCAGGTAAGGGGGGCCCTCTGGTGGCCATCGGGGAGATTTGTGACACCTATACTGGGATAGGACACATCACTCCAGGGGGGCAGTGATAAAGTGATAAAGGTGCTGTTTGTGAATTTGCAACTTTTCTAAAGCCAAAAAAAAAATATTTAGGGAACATGCTTACATAACTGTTTCTCTGAAGAATAGTGCTACAGCCAGTAATTGTACTTTGAAATGACCCAAGACCACAAAACCAGTCATGAGTGTCAATTTTCTGACATTGAAAATCTGAAAGCTGAATTAAAAAAAAATCTTTGCATAATCTCCCATAGGACAATATTTGGCTGAGATACTGTACAATTATTTGAAATCTGGAATCTTAAGAAAAAAAAATAAAAAAATTAATAAAATAATGCATTCCAGTCATCGCTCCACCAGAGATGACTGGACTGCAACAGCATGAAACAGACTGTGGACTGTGGACAGTAGATGTGGTGATTACACCTCAGTGTAGAAACAGTAGTAATAAATGTTTGCATAAATAACAGTTTATGGTAACACTTTGCATTAAGGTGTCATTTGTTAATATAAGTTAATATATTAACTAACATGGAAAAAATTATGAACAATATATTAATTACAGTATTTATTCATCTTTGCTAATGTTCGTTCATAAAAATACAATCATTCATTGTTAGTTCATATTAGTTCACATTGTGTTAACTGATGTTAACAAACACAATTTGTGATTTTAATAATGCATTTTAATGCATATTAATAAATACTGTAGATAGATTGTTAATACTTAGTTCATGTTAAATAATGTTGTTAGCCAATGTTAACTAATGACCCTTATTGTAAAGTGTTACCACGTTTATGAATGCATGCTATAGATGGGATTCAGAACAATTCAGTGGGGTTCTTTTCCTCTAATCCAATGAAAGTTACGTGCCAAAGTGCGCCTGCCACAACATCTTTAAGAGCATTAAGGCAGCTCTTGAGACCTGGAGTCTGAGACAATGGACCCATTGCTGTAGTAATAATAAGCGCTCGGTCAAGTGAATGCAAGACCAGAGGATTTTCCCTGTCTCAGCTTCTGATATCCCACATTCTTATTGTGCAATTCACTGCAAATTCCGACAAACACAACTCATGTTGCCTCTGCACAAAGCTGAGAATACATAATCACTAAATAAATAATAGAAGTAATATCCAGCTGTTTTGTACTTGTTTATTTTATCATTAAATTATTTAAATGTTTACTATTCCTTACTTCCTCCTTCACGTTCTGTTAACTGTTTTACAACAATGCACAGTGCAAAACAAAATCGTACTGCTATTATTAAAACAGTACGCTTTTGCTAAACGTACATTTACACAAATGTCTAGGTAACACTTTAGTTTGGAGGCCAATTCTCACTATTAAGTAACTACTAATTACAACTTATAAACAAAAAAAAAACTCATAATTTGCTACATAGTAATAGTTGTTACGTAGGTTTAGGTATGGGGTAGGATTAAGGAATCTGAAATGGGGCCATACAGTAGTGGCTTGCTAATTGTTGCTTAATTTTTCCAGATCAAGGAACATTTGTGCAAATCAGCTTTTAAACATCACAGATTGTATAGAGCATTATACAAGTAAAAATGACTTGACTCTTTATTTACACGGAAATCCACCGTTTCTGTTCATGCAGGAAATGATGGTGACACATTGCTGCCACACACATATTATTTTTTCCAATCAATTAGGTTGTAATAATGAGATCTTTTGGTAACACTTCATAATAACTGCACACTATGAATGATTAGTTAAGTATTAGTAAGCATTTATTTCATCCTTTATAAACCATTGTTCCATCATTATTATGCATTAGTTAAGAGTTTACAAATTCATCTATAAATGCTTGTTCTTGAGCATATATATATAATGTTTAATCATTGTATTTTCTTACTTTATTAATGATCAGTTTATCATATTTTTAATTAATTATTTACAAACCAGTTGTTTTGTAGTTGTCAGTGCTTAATAAAAACATTTAGAAAGTCTAAGTAAATGATTAATAAATTATTTAAATTTACATTAATAAATCATATTATTTAGACACATGATAATAGTTGTTTAGTGTTTTAATAAATACTTTATTAACATATGATCCTGCTGTAATTCATGATTAAGTCAGGTCGTTATAAAGCATTTAGTAGTAGCCAGCTGTCTGTTTTTGTGAGTGCATCTAAATTGAGGCCTATTTATACATTGTAAAGCGTTTATAAAAAAGATGTAAAGGCTCATTTATATTCTAAACAACAAACTTAAACAAACACAACACAGATGGATACAGTACACCTACATATTTTTCAAGATGTAAAAATGTAAGGTAACACTTTATTTTAAGGGTTCAGAATAATGCATTAGTTTACCATTAATTAATGGTTTATTTTTTCACAATTAAACATTATGTCACGAGAGCAAGACGAGGAGACTTGCAAGTTCAAATGCAGGCTGTTTATTAGATAAACACAGAGCAAAACAGACAGGTTTAATTTCTTTACCGGCAGACAAGAGTGGTGGAGGCAAAGCACGAGAATGGTCAGAGTCCAGGTGTGGGTCGGTACTCAGTAAATACAATCCAGATAGACACAGAAACAAGAAAACACGGGAACACGGAGTGGCAAAACAACAGTGGTTGACAGTGCAATGGACCTTGAGAATTAGACAAAGACTTCCGGTTTTCATACACATGAAACTGGGTCAATGGGCGGAGCTAGACAATTAATTGCTATGGTGACAGATGAGCAAGGCGCAGACCTGAATGAACACACGTGACAACATAGAAACATGAATGAGAGTCCGGGATGACAACAGAATGAGTTTGTGAGAGTGAGTCCAGGCATGGAAACAGACACAAAACACTGCAAGTTCGCTGGACACTGAAGTGCCATCCCCTGAACTGGACTGGCACTTCCAGCTGACTGTGACATAGCCCCCCACAAAGGGGCAGCTTCCAGACACCCAGACTTGGGAGCCGGAAGGACTGCCCACCAGGGCGGGGCAGACGGTGGAGAATTCCTCTCGAGGAGCGTGGACATTGGAAGTGGCCACCAGGGCGGAGCAGATGGCGGAGACCTCCCTCTGGGAGGAGCAGGTGGTGGAGAAGCCCAACGGGCGGAACAGGCAGCGGGGATGTTCCTCTGGGCGGAGCAGGCGGCGGAGAGGCCCACCGGGGCGGAGCAGGCCGCTGGGACCTCCCTCTGGGCGGTGTTGATGGCGGGGACGCCTTCCAGGGCGGAACAGGTATCCACCAGGGCGGACCAGACGGCGGAGACACCCACTTGAGCGAACCAAACAGCGGAGACACCCACTTGAGAGGATCAGATGGCGAAGACGCCCACCATGGCGGACCAGGAAACCAGGCAGGAAAAAGAGCACGGACAGGTTTGTGGTTTGACCGGGCAAAGTCCGTGCAGCCATCAGGGACCCGACAGATGTGGACTGGACACCGCGAGGAACTCTGACCGCTCTCCTGGCTGTGAAACCGGGACTGTCTGGACATGACACGGCTGCTCGGACCGTGTTTCGGGGCCAGGACCCAACAGATGCGGACTGGGAACCGCAAGGATTTCAGACAACTCAGCCGCAGGCGCGGGCGGATCTGGCCACCAGGGGTCAGGATCACAGACGGGGTCTGGCGAATCCGGCCACTCGAAACCAAATCGCAGACCGTCATGACTGGACACAGCTCCTCGTACCGTGCGATGGGAGTGGGACCCATTATTTGTGGGCTAGGAACTACGAGGACCTTCAGCAGCTCGTCAGGCTGCGTGGTTGGGACAGACTGGGTAGAACACGACCCCTCGTATCGTGCCACG
>JAUCMU010000047.1:9532028-9563287 GCA_032275025.1 Enteromius treurensis | reverse complement strand
ATTACCAACAATTATACATGTTAACAAATATCAGTAAATTAACAGTTATAAAAAACAATATGTGTGTGTGGAAAATTTCTAAAAGTGGCCAAATGAATGCTAAAAAATTGCTAAATTTGTTGCTAGGTGCTATTTGATAAAAAAAAGTTGCTAGGGTAGTATGAAGAGTTGCTAAATCTAGCAACAAAATTGCTAAGTTGGCAACACTGCCCACACCAGCGAACTATATCGTCTGCCACTAAATTCTTGAGCTTGTGGTAGCAGGATTCTGATTGGCTGTCAATGTGGAAAAAATAGTTCTGTAGGGGATTCCAACGATATCGTTTCTCTGTGCCTTTATCGTTATATGCGTGGTGTGGACTAATTTTTTAATAGTGAGAATGATTTTTAGAACTATATCTTTATCGTTCTATTTATAGTTTTTGTGCTTGGTGTTAACAGGCCTTTAATTAAAGGAATTAAAGAGTTGTGTGCGTAAATCGGCAAACCACGCATTCGCACTGTGTTTTTCATCTATGCTGCGGGTGAGGATGATTCAAGCGTTACAGGACCCATACACACTGCTGAGATCTGCAACACACTAGCGGTAAATCATCCATAAAATACGTAAGGACAAGTCATTTCCACCCAATTTGTATTTTACATTTGTCAGATGTGACATGAACACGCCACCATTTTCACACTTTTGCGCGACCCTCTTATTGTTTTCACTCTGAGACCATTTGCACTTACGATCTGACGGGTTTCCGTTATCACATGTTCACTTTACCTGTCAAAAAGTGGTCAGTTAGAAGAACCTGCAACATCATCAAACAGACACAAAAAGGGTCGTGCTGATTCAGGTATTATAATAGGCTATTTGGGTAATATATTACAGTACCTTTATACATAATTGTATAATACATCCATTTTTTCCATATAGAAAATACATATTACTAATATTTACTAGTATGGAAAGGTATTTTGTTTATCCCATTTTTTTCATAAAAAACAACAACAACAAAAACATGAAAGAGTGTAAGAAGTAGTAAGGATTCGGCAAAAAGGACCTGCATGACGTACTGTTTTCTGTAAGTGCATCAGATGGACATCTTAATATTCCAAGAAGCCACAGGAGAAAATTTGTGAATGGCAGTGAAGTGGCTGACAATGACAACCTGACAAATGCAGTATGTCCGAATTACTATTACTACACACATGCTATAATATATAACTATAACAGTTATGAAAAAAGTATTAATTCAAAATGAGCAACCACTCAGAGAGTGGTTATTATAATTGCATTAACTATAGTACTACACTTCAATAATACTGATGTACTGACTGGTGTGCAATGACTAGTGGGTAAATTCAATTTTCCTCTCTACTTCCTGTGAAGTGATGTATTGATGTACTCTTGTCCCATTGCTGTATTCAGTGTTCTTTTCACTGTCACAACACTACAGTAAACTACATCGTACCTTACAACAATCATCTCGGCAACTTCAAATTATTGCATTAAAACCATTTCTACTTTGCAGCTGCATTGCTTTGTTAAACCAACATTGTGATCTGTTCTAATAGGTTTGGTGGAGAAAATTGAGGCGGATGTGTTCTGAAGTGCTTTTTAGGTGTACTGAAAATAGATTGAGAACGATTAATGTTATAATTTTAGTGATTGTATAATCCTCTTTGACTGTAAAGCCAAGCATAAACGTGTTAAATGGGCAGCGTTTGAGCTGCGTGAATAAAACGCTAGGCAGCAATGCCAGATGAGAGAGAGCGAGAGAGAGAGAGAGAGAGAGAGAGAGAGAGAGAGAGAGAGACAGTGAATGGGAGCACGCTCTGTCTATATGTGGGCCGTCGCTTGTGTGGATGGTGATTTCCATATCAATATTTGAGAGCTGGTGAATAATTTATGGACTCACTGATACAATGAATGCCGAGCTGAAAGATACTTGCCCCCCTATCCTGTGTGCAGCCCTCAAGGGTGTATATGTCAGAGACACACACACAAACCCAGTGGTTGTAATGGTCAGCAGTCATTGTTGAGGGGTCAGTATTTCGGTCCACTCTCTTCAATTCCTTTCCGCGTTGTTGTATAATCTATGGGTTGCTGGCTGCTTCTTTCAGACACCGTGCAGTCCAAAAAAAGACATCTGCTCTGTAAGAGAATGCCCTAATTATTCATGACCATATAAGCTTTTGGGGAGTTAGTCTGTGTAGCATATGTGTCCTTCTCACTAGCACATTGTTCGGACCTCACTAGTTAAAGACTCGTTCATTGTATTTTTCTCTTTGCCTGACAATACCGTTAAGTATTCATGCAAAGGAGCTCTGGATTTTGCCCAGAAACCTATTTTTGGATTCTCCCTTGGTTTCACAGATTCACGTTTTTTCTTTCTCTTCTTGTCACTGCCCTACATCTTTCAGTGTCTCTTTGAATTACTTCTACTGTCTATGTGCCGATCGATATTTGTAACACATTCACATTTCCTACATATTGATATTCCAGTAACTCCATAGAAATCTGCATGTCTTGACTATTGTAAAATGGATTTTTGCAGCCACAATCACACCCTAAGTATAATCCTGCAGAACCCGACAGGCAGCAATTACAACAGAAGTCACACACACACACAACTATCATTTGCACCTGGGACATCACCTTGGCTCAAAACAAAGGAGTCTGCTTCTTTGTGTGAATGTGTGTGCGAGTGTGTGCTATTGTTGCAGCGTCAACGCCTGTTATTCACAGTCCTCGTACACAATCAGCTTATGAGAACAACAAATCATTGGTCGGTGTCAGAGGTCACATAAAGACCCATGCTAATGTCATGCTAATGACTGGATTCGCTAGCTTACAAATCTACAAATGCATGCAACTTAGTTGTGTCATTTGCTTTTTAATTTGTTATGTGCTTTTATGTGCTTTTGTTATGTGTTTTTAAAAGGGTTTTTCGTGACATGTATGATGATATGAACATGTGTAATGTTGCCTCTCATCATTGTTACATGTGTCATTGTTAGTAGTCTGTAAAGACCTTAGCCTAGTTAATTTGAGATAATCTAACCAGGGGAGCAGTTCTCTATACCCTTCACTGCCAGAGGAGTAATATGAGATCCTGAAGAAAATGTGAGAAATGTGCCACCAAACTTGCCACCATGATGTTGTTTTGAGAGGTTGCTAGGGTGGTGTTAGATGATTGCTAGGGTGTTTTTTGTGATTATATGATATTCTGGTCCCTAGGTATGGCCCAGATTCCTCTGAGAATATGAGTCTATAGGAATGTTTTTGTTGGAAAAAGCACACCGATCTTTGCTAAGCTGCTTGATTTGAAGTATTATTCAAACAGTGCCAAGTTATAAGCCAAAGCCAAAAAAGCATTTTCCTTTTTTTATGCTAGCTTAATGCACATTAATTTAATCATCAACAGGGTGCTCAGTTGTTTTGTATGATGTATGCAAATGCCGGATTTTGACGTCACTGATTTGAAACTACTTTATGTGTCCTTTAGGTGGCAGCACTCACAGTTGGATCATGCTTTCAAGAAGTTGCTGAAGAAGATGGAAAATTCTTATTAAAACAACAAAACGCTTGGTCAAAACAGTTTTGCGTCGTTCTTCGATGCATAATGTACCCCTTTTAAGGCACATTTCGACGCATTGTTTTAAATAGGAAATCCGTTGTGTCAATCTGCCGGCATTTATTAGTCTCAGCCTCAGACGGTGCGTTGGCTGAATGTCTGATGCATACGGTACACTTTTCTGGAAACACTTCAGCAGTGTCAAAGTCGTCATCTGATTGGTTGAATTTGAGCGGATTTCCGGGGGGCTCAAGTGTCGCGTTTATTTTCGCTCCGCCGAGAAACAAAGCGCACACATGCAATTGCGCCAAAAAAACCTGTCGTGATTTTACGCTGACTGACGCCGAAACGTGACGCTGAACGAAACGAACTGTGATTGGTTGTTTGACATGTCAGTCAAACGGCATTAAGGGCGGGCCTTGCCAAAGAAAGCAGCTATGAAGTCCAGACCTTCAGCTGTCAGTATGAAGGTCTGGCTATGCGAGACTAGTGGGCTGGGCTCTGGGTCCGGAGTGACACTGGCGGGCTCCGTCACGGGACAAACTGTGAAAGTAGATCCATTTCTCGCCAGTGTCCACTCCACGAATGCAGCAAAGTCTGCTTGAGGGCCAACTTCGGGCAGAGCGCGCTTTCTGGATAGCTGGAAAAATGAGCAATGTCCAGGAATATTCTTGTATGGCCCTCGAGCGATCTCTTCCCCTGCTCCAGTATAAGAAGGAGATAGTTGGGGCTCAACAAGACATCCATGGGGTGAGCGGGAAAAAAATAAATAAAAACTGACACAAAACACGGAAAACATAAGGTTGGGAAAAACACGTCGCTCACTCTTAATTTTAAGGTCTGGTCATTCTGTCACGATCCTGCGTGTGGTGAATCAAAGAGGCTGATACAAACTAATATTATTCCTTTTAATAATCCAAGTGAAATGAAACAGGCAAGCAGGGTATCCACACCAACAGACATCAAACAACGTTAATGACCAGACAACATGAACTAAACTGAAAGGAACAATGACGCTAATTAATAAGACACACCTGAACGTAATCAACAAATGACAGAAACTAGGTCACATAGAACACATGGGGAAAACCAACAATAAACACAGAGTGGGAATGTTACACATTTACAGTGTATTATAAAAAATATATATATTTTTGGATCTATTCATAAAACAATCATATAATAAAATGTTGATTTATGTAGAATAAAGCTATAAATAAAACATAATAATCAGAATAATAATAAAATCTGCCAAATATCTATTATTAAATCAGATATTGAAAAAAAGAAAACAAATATGAGATACTTTATTACTCATTAAAATGAAAATCTGAGAACAGTTTCACTATAATATTGTAATTGAGCATTGCTTTGTTTTAGATATAAAATTTCACTTTACGCTTGTATTTTGATCCATTAATTCGTAGAATCCATTTTAAATACTCATTATTCAAGCCTTTCTAATGTATTCAATTCCAGGCACATTCCGTGTCGTCAACACATAAAATGTCCAAAAACAACAACTAAGAAGTGATGCAACAAAACATTATAAACAACCAAGTCTCTGTTGGCCATGATCTTTTTTATTATCTCCGTGGAGACATTTGAAGACATGTGGAGATCATTCAGTGGCGTGTTTAGACTGGCTTACCATCTACAAGGACGCTTTACGAAGCCAAACAAACCCATGTGCGATGTTCAGTTCAGTCCCATCGGTCTGTCTGAATGGTAAACTGGTGCTGCATGTCATCCTGATGATGAATTAATTTTCATTCTTTCTCTGCCTGTCCTGCTCTTTCTTTCTCTCCTAATGAAGTGTTAATCTTACAAGCCAGTCTTTAAGATCTTAGGGTGTTGCGTTACGTCCTCATAAATCCTGTTATTCTTTCGCTCCATCCCTCGCTTCAGTCCTGCGGTGGAGCGAGTGTGAGGGGGCTGATGGACGACTTGTCCTTTTCCCTCAAGGCTGTAAAGATTGTCTTTACTCTGAAGCCAATCCTCATTCAGCAGATCCATTCTGCAGCTACCAAAGATGCTGATGTCAAAGACGCGATCATCATCTACTTGTTTCTGGCTGAAACAACAACACATTTAACAGTTCTTGTGAAGTAAAACCAAATGTACTCTATTCCAGTTTTAAAATTGATCTGTAGATGTGTTTACATGAACAATGTTTTTAGAATAAGCTGGAATGCACTTAACACGTGTGCACAGATTTTTGGAAAAGCCGACGATAGTTGGCGAAAGTCAAATGCCGTCCACAGATTTGAATTTACCAAGTCTTACGACCAATCCGCACATATTTTACGAGATGGTTGATTTGTGCTAATTCCTACAAATTCGTATGATCTCACTTATACAATTTTGTATGATTTGTCTAAAAACCCAGTGACGGGTCGGTTTAGGTGCGGGGTTAGGTGTAGTTAAGCGTAGTAAAAAAATCAGTAAAACAGTCCATGTGAGATCAGTGGATCAACTACAGTTTTGCGATGCTACAAGAATACTTTTTTTTGCGTAAATAAAACAAATAACATAATTTAATCTTCTCCCGTGACTTACGTATTCTGTTATGCTCACTTCACCATACACAAGCTTTAACGTATTTGAATATCATTGTGTATGTAAACACTGTCATAGTGGAAAAATGGGAGAAAGTTTCTTTGGCATTATGTTTTATACTATATCTAGCCTTGATTTAGCTCTTCCTATCATAACCGCTTATAATTAATGGCCGGAACTTTCTTATCTCAACAAGCTACATCTTTCCAGCTTTCTGCACATTCACGCAAGTTTGTTTTTTGAGATAAAATTAAACCCTCATTGTTGACTCGACCATATTAGCATTCAGGTTTGGCTAAATATTTAGCCCGCTGTGCTCTGCTTTCCATTGTCCTTTTTTTAACGCTGCCCAACAGGTGCAAATGTTTAAGCGATTTCTTTTATAACTTCTTGACTTGAGTTCACTTACTTTCAACAAAGTTTCCCAATGGAGACATCAAGGTGTTTATGTGAAGAGTTATAAGATGAGTGGAACACGGAGAAGAACATACTGTATTTCTCAGCAGAGACGTCTTATTAAAATCTGATCTTGCAAAAATCCATGGGAGCCTATTAACGGCCAAAAACAGCCCATGTCAGACAGAAAAAATAGACATTTCCTGATTAATTTGTCCTAATAGAAAGACCAATTCATACGTAGTTTAAACAAATAATGTTCCTCTCCAAGTGCTGATCACATCGCATGATGGAGCGTGCCATTTTCCATGAGCCACGGCTCTCAAATTCAGAACAGATTGCAGAAGTATCATTTAATCAGAAAAGGGAAGGAAAATGTGATTATTTTTTTCAGCATGTGGGAAGGTGATATCATAGTGCAGATCAGTGTGCTAACAAATGTCTTTCTTTTTTTTCGACAGATGGTTTGAAAGATGAATTGTGCTTTCTGCTCATTTGTTAACTAAACTTCTCATTTGTATAAAACATCTGCAGATGAAAAAATGTAAATGAAGATCAGGAAAATCTATCCAAAAATGAAAATGTTCTCATTATTTATTCACCCTCATGCTGTTCCAAACATTTCTTTCTTTCTTACTTCTGCGGAAAACAAAAGAAGATATTTTAAAGAATGTTTTTGTGCTTACATTGAAAGTCAGTGGGATCCAAAACAACTTCCACAGTAATTGTTTACTTAAAGTCTTTGTAAGGCATTATAAAATATTCATAATTTACATTGCAATCTACATAATAAATAATAAATAACTGTACATAATAAATAACTGTACAAATAACTGTACAGTTATTTAATAAATAACTGTACTACATAATAAATAACTGTAAAACAGACATACAGTTATCATTTCTAAAGGTGACAATGAATAAACAGAATCGTAATATAATATAACTATGATAACAATAATATACAGTCATGGAATCTTTCCGTTCTTTATGATGAAATTAGGTTCTGTAAATTATTAAATAGTTCTTCATCTGTTCACTGAAGGTTCCTCCAGGAATCGCTACTTTTGCAACCTTTGTTTTCTGGAATGTTCCACCTTAACACATGCATTAGACTGTGTTTTGCAGCTACACTGTGACTCACTTCACCAGAACATTCTCCACCGTAGATGAAGCATGTCTCCAGTCCCAGCAGCCGTTTTGAATTTCATCATCCTAATTATTCACCCTCCGCCATTGCGAGCAGTCACTGCGATGTGTAACACGGCTCCAGCGTGTGTGAAGTGTAGGTGGGCTGCAGGCATCAACGCCTGTCATTCACAACGCTTGTTTGGTTTAGGGTCAAAGGTTATGAGGTATCTGTTCAACTGACCTCCAAGTGTGTGTATATATATATATATATGTCTCACTCAGGTGTAATCGATCCTCATTTCATACAGACTGCAATCAAACCCTGACGTCTGGAGTTCCTCACTAACAATCTCTGGCACTGTGTCTGACACATACATACTGCCAGCCCTCTCATTCTCTTTCCTTCGCCCTTGTTTATCGGCCATCCGTCTCTCGCGTTGAGGGCTGCAGTAAGATTTGGCTATGAAAGACAGATGGGAAGCCACGCAGGAGTAAAAGTTTGTGTTTGGCATGCGGGGGAGAATCAAAGTGTAGTTGTGGTCAAGTTTGGAGATATGCAATCTGAACTTTTGAAAATGGCGAAAGTCATGAAACTTGTTGAAAGCATGCCTGAGTCATGTTTCACTGTAAAACCATCCCAGAAATTAAATCTCACTTGATGTAAATGACGTAATTTGTTGCAGTGACAATTAAGTGCATTTTAAGGGTTTCTGGAGGCCTTGAATTCTCAAGTCAACAAATTAAGATCTTAAAATAGTCCTAAATCGCAGCAGAACATCAGAAATTCATGAAGTGATGGCATTAAATGTTGCATACACTGAAAAAAAAAAAAAAAAATGTATAAACAAAATGAAAATTCGGTCGTTGATTGCTCACCCTCTTCTGTGTATTGTAAATAGCAATGTTCTATACTTTAATAATTGCGTAAGTAGTTAAACAATTCAAATGGGTTCAGTTTAGAAACATTTTAAGTCAATGTATTTTTCGCTGAGTCAGCTATGTTAGCAATAATAACCTGTTTGACTGCAAGGGTTGCCAAGTTTTAACAACAAAACCAGCCCAATTGCTTCTCAAAACAAGCCCAAACAGATCAGGGTTCAAGGGGGTCTCCCAGTAAAAACCAAGTTCTGGGGGCTTAATCGGGGTTGCGTCAACCCGTGGACATGAAAAAGCACCAGTGGCAACAAGGATAAAGTAGCCCAATTCCATGGGAAAAGTACAGACTTGGCAACACTGTGACGGATAGTAATGTCTACAACGGACACGAGCGTCCTACATAGATAGCTATAAAACAGCCATGTTTCCAGATCCAGAAATGTAAGGAAATCTGTAAAATAGATCATGTGACATCAGTGATTCAACCGTATTTCCACAAAGCTACGAGATTACTTTTTGTGTGCAAAGAAAACAATAGCATAATTTATTCAACAATCCTTCTTTTCAATTTACCATCTTGTACCATTTCAGAGAGTACCCCAGAATGTAATTAACATAATCAACATTGTTTATATTCACTAGATAACGCACACATGTAGAATGTAAACATTTGTCCTAAATATTCATCGCTTGGTCTAAAAAGTTCTTAGAAATGCTTATTTACTTTCTTAAAGTACTACAGTAACCCACTCAAGCCCACTGAGACCTTGTTTTCTAATTACTTTAACTAATTTCAGCTTGATTTTTAAGTTATGCGAGATTAAAATTATTATACTAATTCATACTAATATAATTTGAGTTGAAATGACTTGACATTAACAACAATTAAAATAAAATTGCGAATATAAAAACTGTAATAGCATATTAATGACACTAATATAACACTGCCAGGCACATCTTTTGCTCTCAAGCCCCGTGACTGATTTGATCCCTGGATTCAGTTAGCCTCTAATAAAACACTCCATCTGCAGCACAACCGTGACAGGATTTATAGATCTCACAGGACGAGTGTGTGAGCGAGAGAGAGAGGGCAAGAGTATGGCCGAGTCAGGCTATATCCAGCAAAACACCCTGTTGCTCACAGCCACCCACTCTGGAAAAAAGACCGTGGCTGCTGCCCTCATCCTCTTCATTCCATCCTTCCAATGTCAGACCATCTGATGAAACACCACGCAAGCTGCCAGCATCAAATGACCCCAGTTGTGATATTGTAGCTGGGTTTTAACAGTTGTACCACATTGCAGTTTGCTTTGCAGCTGATCTGCAAGGACCGCCCACTTATGCAGGACAAAAATGGTTTCAACAGCAGTTTCAAAGTGATCTGTGACCGTTTGGCCTTAATATTAATACGTAAATAATAATAATACGTAAATAAATAATACGTAAATATTTTATGTAAAAATCAACTGTGTGAAGTTTGTAGATATGTTATCTTAATACAATCCAGAGAAAGTGGACCGTACACTGTGCCTGGAAACTTAATATGTGAATTTGTTACACCTTAAATGCCTCTGGTTACTTTATTCAGTTCACTGACAGAGGCTTTGGAAACATGAACATGGACACCAATCCAGGATCTCGATCACGTTTATGTTTACTCAAGTTATTTGATCCAGAAGCTTGGCTAATCTTAGTTTGCTTGCATAGACCCTTTTCACAATCATCAGCCATCCAACGGAAGTACTTTACCAGTCTGTGTGGTTCAGCAAACATCTGCTTTAGGCTCAGTGAAAGATTCTCATCTGTCTCTTGGGTAGATCTTGTGATCAAGAGCGATACTAGGATGCGCTGCACTGATTATATCTAGAGTGTGAGTTCACGGTGCAGAAACACAACTTTGATAGATAAAGAGCTTTTGTGTAAAGTCATTCTGGTCTTGAGTTCTGCAGCGGCTGCTAAAGTCATACGGATGGTTTTCATTACGAGCCCTGTACTGTGAGGCGCTCGTGAAGAGTTTGCAAGTTTGGCTGCTTCCTCCCCGTGAGCTTCTCTCCAGAGAGAAAACGAAAATGTCAAGAAAGTTTGAGGACTGTGTGATTTGCAAAGCATCTTTCCTCTTTGCTTGTTTCTCACAGAGATCTCAATAATTGATTGACCGGAAATTTTGGTAACACTTTATTTTAAGATGTCATAATACAGAGTATAATTACCTAATTAGGGTACTTAGTAGTAGCCATTGTACTTACATGACATAAAACGAAATTATCATGTAACTGAGTTATGGGCTAGCCTGTAATTACAGTTTGTAATTATGTAGATGCAACAGACAGATACTGTTACACATATGTAACACACAGAGTCTGTTACACTTAAGTACAATCTTGATACACTTAATTTTAAGTAGCAGTGACATTTTATTTTAAGGTGTCATAATACAGAGTAATTACCCAATTATGTACTTAGTAATAGCCGTTGTACTCATGGGCGTAAATTTCATTTAATAGTAGATTAATTCTGTAATCAGAATTTTTGCCACAACTAATTTATTAACGAATCAGCTTCAACTGTATTAAAGAAAATCGCTTTATTTACAGGGAATAAAATCCCCTACATACTGGAGTTCAACAACTACTAATGAACCGAGCCGCAGCCACATACCTGACTTATGTGTAGCGTAGGTGAGATGAACTGGGAAAGCAGGCAGTGGGCCAAAACACTGTGAGGAAGAGGAGGAGGAGCTCAACTATTTCGAAATGCATTTATTGCATTTGTATTTCTACCTACTAACTTATTTTAGGTTTACATACATTTTATCACAATAGACAACCCTTGGATCAATGGGAACATGTCCCCCCAAACTATGTACAGTACTACTGGGATAAAATGTGTACAGAATATATAAATATGAAGTACACTTAAGTACAATCTTGATACACTTTGTATGTGTACTGGAATTCATAATTACATTGTATAAAGACTTCAACACATGTGTAACAATCTTTTGGTTACGTAAGTAGCTGTGTAACAGACTTAGTCGGTAACAAATGTGTAACAGTAGCAGCCTGTTACATCTACATAATGAAAAACTGTTCCTTAGTTACAGGGTAAGTATATTTTGTTTTATTTAAGTACAACGGCTACTACTAAGTACTAACTAGGTAATTACTCTGTATTATGAAAACTTAAAGTAAAGTGTTACCAAAAATGTTTATTCGTATTTCACAATGTGGGAACTTATCGCTGTAAATGCTCAAAAATTTAATTAATTGTCATTGTGGTAGAATTTCACCCGATTTGATGAATGTGCTTTTAAATAGTTAAAAAAAAAAACAACAACTCAGGTTTAACTATGCGAAAATGGACTTTGGAGTGCATAATGATTCAATTTAAATGAACCTGAAATACAAATCATTACCTGCTGAAATGAACACTAGAAGCAGTAAAATACCGACAACATTTATTCATTTACACATGAATTAGGTTTTTTTTTTCCGTTTTTTTCATGATTTCTTGCGCAATACTATGTCATGACCTATGGTATTAAAATGCTTATAATACCATAGGGCATAATTTGTAAACTAATTTGTATGTTTATGTCCCATAATCATCTCCAAATGTATGGCTTTTCTTACAAGTAAACATTTTAGGCTGATTCTGGTAACATTTTCATATAACTTTCATGTTTATTTAGCATTTGCCTTAATTACAATAGAGTAGTTATTTAGTGTTGGGGGGTACATTATTTTCTAATGCGATGGATCATTAAAGTTTTAGCACCACTAAACAGACATTTCGGGTACGTTTACACGACAGCGATGTACTAAAACCAGAAACGTTTCTACTGTTTTGTGCACAGATTGCAACTTTGTCAAAACTAACTTTGGCTAAAAATGCTTTTATCTTATCTTTATCTCTACAGGTACCTGCACGTACAATAAGGGTGTAACGTTACACAAACATTCGTTAAGTACCTTTGTTTTCAGCCGTCAAAACAAAGGTACCTAAATTAATGCTTTATTAAACTGTGGTTTATTGAATAAGTTGATTCATTATTAATGCAAAGTTTCTTGCTACAAATGATCTTCGTGATAAAAATCTAACTCAATCCTTTTAATAGGGGGCCCTTTTACATTACTAAAAGGTTAACAACAGAGCCGGAACTTAAATATGTGTAGCGTTACACCCCTATAAAATATGAATGCGCATAACATTACAGTTTTTACATTTTTACAATTTTAAGCTTTTGTAATTTATCTAGACACAATAACTGTAATGTTTTCTAAAAAAAAACTTGATATTGTAATGTAACATAGTAGTCTACATAGATACATTTTCAGATGTTAATGTCATTATTTTCCCTATATTACAGTATGTCTTGCTTCATCAATTCTTTTCTCACACACAGTCTAGTAGCAGAGGAAGCTAGCACACACTTAAGCATGTTTTCCTCCGTCTCTGATGGAAAGGGTCTTTGTGTTCAGCAGAGAGTGCTGTGGACAGTTGGGTAACTGGGAGGGGATCTGGTGATAAAAAGAGATATGGGCACTTCCAAGGACGAATGTTTATATTGTTTTTGTGTTATGCACCTTGGGCTTCCCAGCACCTGCAAGGGACAAGAAGACAGGGCATGTGGGAATTTGACTGCCCTTGAGTTCAAATTTGGCTCTTGACACAGGACTCAGATGTTAACTTGCTCTGCTAACATTTTTACTGGCCACAACCTAATGAATGATCAAATTAGATTGTTTTTAGACGTTTTATATTAAGAAATAAATTAATTAATGAATGCATTCAGTTGTGACATATATGTATAATTACATATGTATTATATATTTAGATATATTAGAGATATATACAATGGTCATCATTTGAAGTGGATCAAAAAAGGTAAAGAACACAATTTGGTTTTAGGACAACTTTAAAGAAAGGTTTTGATACACTGCAAATGTTGACTACTGTATTATATATTTAGATTATATTTCTTATAAAATATATATTTATTCAAGTGTATGCATTTATTTTTTTGGCATGATATATGCATTTGTGGCATATATTATATGGCACCATTAAAATAATAAAAGGATAAATAATAATAATAACCAACAACTAAATAGAAATAAATAAAAAAATCAACAACAAAAACTGAAATTACACTGAAAACTGTTTTTAATAAATGTTATAAGATTATAGATATATTATTAAAATAAAACTGCTCGAACACAACCAGTCATGCCTGCACTTAGCACAGATCCCAGCTCAGTCACTTTCACCCATTCACGGTAACCTGATTTTTGATTGGTCTCACCTGCACCAGATATGCCACCCGTCAAATATAACTCTTAATATAAATATAGAAATCAAACTCTTAATATAACTCTTTTATTATAACAGGCATTCGCCTGAAAGAAGAAAGTCATGGACACCTAGGATGTATTGAAGGTGAGTAAATCATGGGGTAATTTTCAATTTTTGGGTCGCTTATCCTTTTAAGTTAAACTTAAGTAGAGTTTAAGTTTTTTTTTTCCTCTCTTTATTATTTAAAAAAGAACATTTCTAAAAAACTGATGCAAAACATCCCTGAATAATCGATCATCCTAAGAGCTTTCAAGACTATCATTTTTGCAAATCTGAGAAACTCTCTGATCTGTTTTGTGTTTGGTAGCTGTTTACATCATGTGGCATGCATCTGCCTGTCAGAGAGCATCTGTCACTGGCATACCGACTGCGACAGAAACGCCGCTACACGCCCCCTCCCCTCGCACACAGCCCCGAGCATGTCTTAACCTGCGTTATATTGCTCTTGACTAGCACCCATAAAAGGGGGTTTATTTTGTGGGTGGTCATTTTGTAGTTAAATTGAACCTCGTATACAGAAGCCCAGAGGCCTGGAGCAGCTTCTATAGAGATGGAAAGCCTTGTGTTTGCAGCAACAAGTATACTTGTGGCTAAAACCCACGGCATGAGAATGTCCTGGACGAGCCTTAGCAGCGCACCTTATTCCAGGAGGTTAAAGGTCAGACGTGGGCAGCAAAGGCGGGGATACGAGCCCCGAGGCATCAATGTTACTGAGTCTTTGTCCATCTTCTCAAACTTAGTTCATTTAAGACATTGTAAGTAGTTGTGCAAGATTTGACTCATAAGAAGTCAGAAGAAGTCATAAGAAGTGATTCGTAATATTTTTAACATTTTTGAACTTTACTATTTGGCATGTCAACTCATGTCAACTTTCAGAAGCACATCTTGCACAGTTTCAGTGTATATCCTGAGAACTTCAACACTGATGTTATCCCATGCCTTTTGCAATTAAAGCCAAAGGCTTTCCTTTCAATGTATAATACATATACTCACCCCGAATTTGCTCAATGGGGTTAAGGTACAGACTTTGAGGGACAAGTCCATAATTTTCAATGTCCCAGTAGATTACTTCTATCTACATTTCTTCTACATTTCTGGCAAAAGTTTATATTATAAGTATTGTAATGGCCAATTCAACAAAAACAACTGAAACCTCTTCCTGTACATTCAAAAGATAATGTTTTTTTTTTTGTGTTGCAGTCTTGGCCTTTTTAGAGCTGCCATCAATTTTGGAGTGCCTGTTGGACTAAGCGATCTTGGTGTTTCTTATCTTAATCCATAATCATAAAAGCTGGACATAACCCTGCTAGTTAAAACAACTAATCTAAATCAACCTTCAGAAGTTTGACTGGTGAGCAAATCAAACTCCTGAATGGAGATTTCAGAGGTCAGATCCAGGTAAACAGGATAGCCCTTATCCATCCCTTCTTGGTAGCTTTTACGAACATGCAACCAGGTTTACTGTACTTTATCATACAGACATGGTTGTCAAACAGTGCTTTGAAAACGTATCATTACTGACCATTTCTACCATAACTTTTGCCATCGGCCAATCAACCCACGTTCATTGGGAAAAACATGCTTGAGATGTCATTTCAGCAAAACGTCTGAACCACAAAAACAACACAGAGGAAGTATATTTATAGAATCACTTACAGAACAAAATTTCCAGCTGATGAACTCTAACATTAATGTGAGTCACAATCTACATGATTTTCGAAGATCTAGAGCATTTAAACAAAATAAGAACAAAACATCAACGTCCTTTTCAGAAGTTTACATCGCCTGGGTCTTAAAGGATTAGTTCACTTTCAAATGAAAATTTACTGATAATTTACTCACCGTTTTCATTTCATCAACTGTCATTTTGACCTTTAACCATTTAGAGTCCATTGAAGTGCACTATATGGATTTAAATTCTGGAATGTTAATTCAAATTTCTTTTCGACTGAAGAAAGTAATACATAAACATCTTCAAAAATGCAGAAGATTCTGGAAAACCAAAGAATGTGCAGGAGTTGAGGGTTTGTCTGAAGAACAGCAGGAAGTTGGACCACTCAGGACTACCAAGGAACTAAAACAGTCTTTGATCATTCAGGAAACAACATAGATTAATAAGATTCAAGGGTGTGCAAACTTACTTTATTTTTTTGTTTTTGTTTTATCTTATCTGTCTTTACAGTTAATGGTCCACACAGCCTGATTCATTGTCTTTTTATTCACCATCAGCCTTGCTCTCGTTCCCCCTCCAACTTTAACTTTACTCTGAGAAGTGAAGAGTTTGATGCTGTACGTCTGCCAGTGCTGACCTGTTTATGGGTGCAGGAGGG
This sequence comes from Enteromius treurensis, assembly GCA_032275025.1. Taxonomy (NCBI): domain Eukaryota; kingdom Metazoa; phylum Chordata; class Actinopteri; order Cypriniformes; family Cyprinidae; genus Enteromius; species Enteromius treurensis. The sequence goes on along the minus strand of JAUCMU010000047.1, from coordinate 9,547,074 downwards.
GGTCGTCGAACGAGGGGCCCATTTTAGTCATTATCAGACCCAACCATCAGTCTCAACTCAAATTTCATCCATCCCCCACCTCCCTATACCTCCTTACACTCCACTCACCTCCTCTTTTCTACCTTCCTCCACGTTGTGACCCCCTGCAACCCTGACCCTGTTTTATCAGCGCCAGCTTTTTCAAATAAATAAAATTCCTCCGACTTTTCCCGTTTTCCTTACTGACTGATGTATAATGGGAACCACATTAGACGCGCTGCTGCGTTTAGTTTTTTTTTTTTAAAGTGATTTAAAGCTGATTTTGAATAGCGTCCACTGGGACATTTTCACAGTGTGCTGTGACATATATCCACACAAGTGTGCTGCGAATGAACTGCACATTCTGCTCCAGAAACATTATTGTCTTTGTCTTTATTTCATCTCAAACTCCTGGTCTTGGACTCGGCTTATTCTCTGAAGTTTAAACTCTTGCCTCAAGTCTTTTTGAAACATTGTCATGGAGACATGGAGGCCATTAGCTGTGCTTTTAATCTTGCTTCTCTTTTTTGCCACTCATTTTGACAAAACTAACCTGGAAAGGATGATTAGGACTTCGATGTGAAGGAGTGTAGTAAAGTGGTAAAGAGGTGAAGAGGTTTTTTTGCCATTAAAAACATATTGTATGTTGTATGTACCAAGTTAATAGAAAACTAATTAAAATTGGTCATTACTGTACTATGACTAGAAAATAGACATTAAAGGTAATTTCGAGGTAAAATATGTTTGCTATAAATTCAACTTTTTTTTGTAAAAATTAATCGACTAATAAATAACTATCAATTAAACTCATATTTTTACAGTATTTATACTTATTGGTTATGTTTATTTTAATAAATATTTTAATTGTATTGAAAATTGAAATTGTTGTGTTGATGATTAATCTATGTAAATGTATTGTTTGTTGTTATTCGTGCTTGTTTGATTTATACTTCATGTTGGTTCAATTTAACCTAACATCCTTCAAATTTATTAGCGTATGTAGAAATTAACAACCTAAATGCTGAAAAATATTATTCATTATTACCTGATACCTAATACCAATTAGCATGTTAACTAATTGAATCTTATTTTAAAAGATTGCTATTTAATTTAATGTCATTATTCTTTACACACATACACACAAATATTTGTAATATTTTCAAATATAGACTCAAAATCATGTATTCTAGAGAGCCATAACTAATGTTGTAGCTGAATTTCGTTCATTTTTAGATAATTCCTGAAAAGTTCTTAAACTATTTGTGTTCTCCTCGAAATTCAGAACAGTGCAGACAAGTTTGTGGACATGCTGTTTGAGTTACAGAGTACAAGCATAACGTTTTGGTAGGGCATAACAGTCACAGAAGAGTGTTTTTTTCCATTTTATTTTCTCAACAGAGAACAACATTTTTCTTCTAAAGAGTACACATTTTTTACATCCAAAAAAAGAAAGAAGACTTGGCTTTGTGCACAACAAAAGAGAGAAACAACAAGCATCCCAAAGTACGCATGGGACTTGAAAGCGGTTTCGAAAATGTTTCAAATATTTGAAGCCCCTCATGCTGTGTAAAGCTGTTCCTCTTTCCAGTTCAAACATTTAGATGTGCTAGAAGCTGACATCTTCAGCGAAGATACTGCATGCGGTCACAAATAAGTGGTGCAGGGCTAAAAAAGGGGCTGCTGAGAGTGCAGAGAATTTGACAATTGACCTTTCCTCACTTTGGATAAGATTACTGGCTCCATTTCTTAACACAACTTTACTGCGCTGATAATGCTCATAAACATTGCAATTCCACAATGACACTTTTGGCTTAAACACATTCACACTTTTATAGAGAAAAACTAGCAGTCTCTTTGTACATGGGTCTTGTTATATTCTTTTCTGAAGTAAGCGCTTAATGAAGATTCATGGGGAAGCTAAACAAATTGAAATTAGATTTCAGTAGATTTGGTGCCTTGGTAAATATCAAAGAACCATGGTATTAGCACCTGATAACATCTCTAGACCATTTGTTAGTTTTCATAGTCTGGTTGAAACAAATGAGCACAGCCATCTGCATTCAGCTTGGCAACAAATATAAAAAGAAACTGGCTTTGAAGACTTCCCCTTGTTTGTCTGTGTTTGGGGCCCATGAAGCATGAGCACTGGACATTTTTAGAAGCTGGCACATAAAAAACAGCTTTGTTAAAAGCGTTTGTTATCCATATCCTTATATAGTACTAGTGTGTTTGTTAATGTGTGGAATTTGAGGTCAAAAATGGCTGCGGGTGTTTATAGTCTTGCAAAGTGTTTCTTTGTCAGACGCAAGATGAAGACTTCACTCATGAAAAGTGAGTTCATTTAGAAGTAAAAGCATTTTAACTTGTTGCACTCAAGTGAGAGGAGAAAGAATGTTTGCTATAGTTTCATGTTTAAAAGTTAAAGCACCACAACTAAACACAAAAGGGACACAGCAATGGCACTTAAAGAAAAAGTTCACCTAAAAACTTTGATTTCATTTACTCTTGTAAACGCTTCCTAAACTCATTTGACTGTTTTTCAACAACAGTTTGCTTTTTAGTCCATGGAACGAAAATTATTCGGGTTTGGAATGATATGAGGGTAGGTTGATACCAGAATTAATTTCGGTGAACTGTTCCTTTAAAAATACAAAAACATAACAACACAGCTTAAACATAACAGCATAAACTAGACAATGTTAGAAAATGTCTCTTCATGTTTTTATTTTTATTTTTTTATTCACAGCAAATAATCTCCTGTGCAGGACAGATGGGGTAGAGGAACAGGGATGTTTATAACCTGTTTGAAGCGTCTTTTAAGAGGCTGATCACTTTCAGCTTCTTTAGGCACCTCTTAGGCACAGTCCCAGTGTCTCTGATCAGTGCAATTTGTTTCTGGACCAAAAAAAAAAGTCCAGGCGTCCAGGTATGGCCTTTTGACTCCTGTCTACCACTTCCAGAGCCAGCTACACTATTAATGAGCAACCTATCAACCAGCCTATCAACACTGTGTTCTGTAATGTCTGGCCACTTCTCAGAGAGAAATTCTTGATAGAGTCTGATATTTATGGTTATAAAAAGCACTTTAAGTATTCTGTAAAAAATGTTGATGGCAAATGCACCTGGTTTAAATACTGGCAGTCAGTTTAAGCAATTGGCTGGGATGCATTAAAATGTTCACCAACCCACCAGAGTCTATCTAGTGTCTGCATCGCACCCGCCTGCAGGAGTCATGGAGCACATTGCCCTCTGTGGGCTGGAGGTATGAATAGCGCAATATGGCTTTTACGCATACATTGGTTTTGCACAAGCTACATTATTGTTGGCTGGACACTGTCATTGTATTAAAGATGCCTCATATTCCAAGGTATTTTGCACTAAAGATGGACAAGGGGTGATGTTGGGTTGTTTCAGAGGTGTCAGACCATTCTCTGGACTTGTTTTCACTCCGTCTAACTCCAAAGGAGATGTTTCATGTAAGTCCATATCTACTGGAACCTTGGATCTCCTCCTGCGATGGATAACCACCACAGTAGCTATGATGGCCACAACCATCACAACCGCCACAGCTGCCACGATGGGTATGAGAGAGGAAGTAGGTTGGGTCCTGTCAACACTTGGCTCGTGGGAGGATGGCGGGATGCCTGCTGTGCGAGCCTCCATGCAGTCACTAACCGAAACATGGACAGGCTCTCCTAGAGGACTGGCACATACAGAGTAGGTGCTATTTGGCTGTAGCCCTCTAAGTGTGTATTCGGGGTAAGTTGGAGGCACATTCAGCTGTAATGGCCGTCGGTCAGGGCCTGACAAGTTTCGGTAGGTCAGACGGATTCCTCGGATGTGTGGTCGTGTGTGGATGTAACGGTGAAGGTCTAATGAAATGGAAGTGCTGGTTATGTGAAGGGAGCTGATTGTGTTGGGCTGGACTGTAGCAATGGTCTCGATAGAAACTCTAGGTGAAGGTGGAGGAAGGAAGCTTGGATTATGAATCTCACAGTAGCGTCCTGACATTGACGGAGGACACAGGCAAACAACCTCCCCCTTTAAGTCAAATACACATGTTCCCCCATTTAGACAGATATTGGAGGGGCATATAATGTCCTCTTCTTCAGAATCTTCTATGATTTCTCTGGGGAAGGCAGTGGTCTGGGAAAGAAGGAAGCTGTCTGTGTCTGTTGAGGGCATCTCACTTGGCGGCGCCGCAGGATTGGCAAGTGTTGTGCCTGATGGTGTGGTGGAGTTTATGGGCTTGCTTGTAGTACTGCTTGTCCCTGCACTTGTTAACTCAATGGTGGTAGTGGGACAGCCAAAATCTTTATGCTCCAACTTTGCCAAAACCCTTCCTGAGTTTATTGGTGGAAAGTGGCAACGGGTCTCCTCCATTCTCAGCAGTTCTATCTTGGCATCTTTTACCCATGCTGGAAACCAGGCAAGTGGGCACAGGCAGTTAAAGGGGTTTTCTGCAGCAGTGAGCTTCTCAAGTTTGGGGAAAAGGTTGAAGAAGCCCTCTGGGAAGCCTTGCAAATTAAGGTTGCTCAAGTCTAGCTCTAGCAAACTAGCCAAATTTTGGAAGTCTTCTTGTTTTAGGGATCCCAAGGGATTCCCAGTTAAATTGAGGTTTCGTAGGCCTCCCATTACCTTCAGTGTAGTCTGAAATTCTACAAGTAGGTTCTGAGAAACATCCAGAACATGTAGGTTCTCCAGGCTACTTAGCAGCTCCTCATCCAGACTGGTCAGTCGCAGTCCAGCTATTTTAAGAGATTCAAGGTGTGGTGTCTGTAAATCTTCAGGTCCAATAGGTGGGATACTATTATAACTAAGGTCCAAGTGGAGCAGCTTGGGCAGTTTTAAAGCTGGCAGCACACTAATTTGATTCCCCTGTAGCTTCAGCTCCAGTAAGTTTTCTAGTCCCTCAAATCCAGCTGGGTGAATGCTCTGAATGCGGTTGCTGTAGAGATACAGCCTTTCCAAATTGACCAGTCCAGCAAAGCTGTCTTTGGAAATGTGGGTGATGTGGTTGGAAGAGAGATCCAAGTTGTGTAAAGAGAAGAGTGAGCTGAACACCCCATCAGGGATTTCATTGAGGGCATTCTGACTCAAGTCCAGCATTACAATCTCGCCAAGCTCTATGAAGTCCTGCTTTTGCAAGGTGTTGATATTGTTCTGAAAGACGTAGAGGTGCTTTGTGGATAATGGGAGGCCACGAGGCATGTTGCTCAAGTTCCGCTGGACACAGAAGATGGAACCAGAGTTGCACACGCACTCTTGAGGACATCTGCTGCTCAGAGATCCACACAGTAAGTGAAACAAAATGAGATGAGACAGGGGAGATAATGGCCACATCGTTGATCAGTGTCTAGCCTTTGTGACTGAATCCTGCAACAGAAAAAAACAGAAACCTAATGTCAAAATTTACATAGATGATCTTGTATTGTATATGAGTTTGCATATTATTGGGTTTCTGACGTGGGTGTCCAGTCCTACTCCTGGAGGACTACTGTCCTGGAGAGTTTAACTCCAGCCCTAATTAAACACACATGAAACAGCAATACAAGGTTTTCAAGGCCTCTACTCAAAGCTTTCAGTGATAGAACAGATTGGAGCCCCCCAGGAGCAAGGCTGGACACCCCTGGCCTATGCAGATCATGGTAATATTAATAATAAACATTTCAGTGTTTGATGTTCATATGGTTCTCCATGTTAAACCGTTTTAGTACTCTTTTGGGACCATGCAAAATGTAAATTTTGGGTCTTGAAGCAAATTCCATTTGAACAATTCAATTTCATGGCTTACAAACAGAAAATGGGAATTTTTTCAAGGCTTTGAAACTCCATCCTTCAACAAAGAAAACAACAACCATCCTGCAGGACATTCCTCCAGTTGTATTGACCAGAATTGTAATTTTCAATGTAACTTTTATACTTAAATTACACAAGTACTGCAGGTACCAAAAAAAGAAGAAGCTTGGTCTGAAATTATGTGGCGGAACATTTGTGTTTTTAGTTAGTACTGAGTTAGTCACTGATGCCTGCTTAGTAAGGATGAATAAATAGGTGCATAACTCTCTGCACTATAATTGAGGGTTGTTTCATTGTGTGGCTAAAAAATTTTTTTTTCCTTCAGCATTTTTGAGATCATCCAACAATGACTGTGGTATATGGCCCAGCCGACCGAATGCCTGTTGACCTGCCTTGCACTAAGTTTCACTCTTTCCACTGTTTGCTTGAGTTCATCTCAGACCTCATCCCAAAATATGTCCTCAGAGCAGCCCACCCAGCGTTTCAACGCCCAGCACACACACAAACCTGGAGATTCTTCACAACTAAGAATGTCTAAGCATAAGTAGCTTTGTAAACTTGAAAAAAAAAAATGAAATAAAAGTATAAAAATAATAAATAAAATAAATAATAAAAATAATAAAAATAAAAGTACATAAATAATTGCTAGCTTAAGTGGTACAAGTGGTGCCCCTTCATTTTCAATGAAAGTCCTTGTGTTATTTTGTGTGTCCCTTTTTGTTCTAAAATCTCTTTGATTTTCTAGTGAACAAAGACCTAGACCAAGCCTCTGCCATCTTCTCCACTGCTGAGATAACAATGTGTATGTTTGCGAGTACAAAGAATAGTTTACTGTTCCAACAAGAGTCCTGGCTGCTAAAGGGCCAGTCTATTGAGAGAGATGAACAACTAATCGTTTGGCAGGTACACTCACTCTTTTTATCCCTTTCTCTGTCTGAGTTTCCTTTTGTGAGCCTCTTTTTCTCACATCAACCATTTATCTTTTTTTTTTTACTCTACCCATCATTCCCTCCTCCTGTTGAAGGGCAATGGCTTGGTTATTAGGAAAGCTTGTGATTATATGTGCTCATAGTCTTGCGATGATATTTGCTCACTCTGTTTAGTTTTAATCTGATATGAAGAAGCCTGTTTGACTTTCTTGTGTCGCTATGTTTTGGAATATGATATTTACTTATTAGCTACTTATCAAGCTAGCCATTGGCTGGTTGACCTGGCATCGTTATAAATTGGTCTACCAGCTGGGATTAGATAGAAAACAGCTACCAAGCCTTCCTGCAGGAATGGGAAGGAGAGTAAGTATGCATGAGTTTGCCTTATTATTAAATTATCTGACATTAACTTTTAGTCAGATAATTCATCTTTTGGTTTCCCTCTTCAGCTTATTTGATTTAGTCAACATTTTAAGTGGATCAAAACCTTTTATTAAAGTTGTCCTAAAACCTAATCCCAAAATGCGGTCTTGTTTACTTTATTGAACTTTTTTGATTCACTTCAGATGTTAACTACTGTATATTTAGTTTCTGATGTTTTAGTCACTGTACTTTCAGCTGCAATCTCTTGCTGACTTTCCATTCCATCTTGCTTCTTGCAATATAATGTGTTTGGACTCTCTACAGGTTGCTTGACTTTTGAACAGAAACTAAAGCTTTCATTAAAGAGGGTTGCTACCTTCCCGTCTTGTCTCTCCTGTCTTCTCTCGCCCTCCCTCCATTCTCCCTTTCTTCTCCGGCGTATGCACAATCCCACCGGCACGATAGGAATTTTGCAATAACCCTAAATATCCATCTTCATCACAGGAAGGCATGGGGCCTCTTAAGGGTTTGACATTTCTTTCTCTCGCACTCTTTCTTTATTTGTTTCAGGGTTCATGTACTCGTTTGCCAATCTTCTGTCAGAACTGATTGCACGAAAACAGGTTTGACGAGGATGGCATGAGGTGCAGAAGGAGGTCATGGGTGAAGCAGAGCTGAATGTCATCAAGACTTTTGTTTTCTTTATAGGTCACACATCAAAGTGATCTTAATCTTAGTAGCTGATTTATGCTTTTTATAAAGGGATCGTAGAAGACAGTTCACCTAAAAATTTACATTTCATAAAATTAAAGTAAAAAGTTGTTTTGGACCCCATTGAATTTCATTGTACAGACAAAATTGAGATTAATTAGGGGATGCTAGAGATTATGGTTAGAATAAGGATATTTCTTCTTACAAAAGTGCATTGATTCACTTCAAAAGACTTTTATTAACAACCTGGAGCCATATGGACCACTTTGTATGATGGATTTATGCACTTTTATTGGATTTGGATTTTTTTTTAGTGTAACTCTGATTGTTTTAAAGAAGAAAGCTATACATGCACACCTATGATGGCTTGAGGGTGAGTAAAACACAGGGTTATTTAAACTTTGGGGTGAACTATCCCTTTGACATTAAGTCAGTCTGATTATTTACAGCACTCTTTTAGCCTCTCGTCAGACACGTGAACACACCGGCATGCTTACACACACCCAAATCAACACACAGGTATTACTCCAGTACACACAGACACACACTCCCTCTGGGTTTGGCTCAGCGCTGTTTTATTTACAAGCCATGAATGATGAATGAATGCCCAGCTGAATGAGAAATAAAAAAAAACATGTTTGTATTCTTATACGACTTCTCATTACTTGTGATAAGAATGTATTTAATTAGTGAGTGATGAGAGAGAGGACTTGGAAAGGGGGATAAAACAAGATTTAGAAACTGGAAAGACACAATATGAGATACCTTGAATGACCCTGCTTATGGAGTCTTTGTGTGGGTTTATCTTTTTTTTTGTTACTCATTTCTTTAAAAACAATAGCGACGTTCTAAATGAATAGCTGAAACTGAAAGCTTAGACTAAATCCTGCAAAGAGACTAAGAAAATGTGAATATGAATATGAATGTAATCATCATAAAGAAAGTCCAGAGACAGCCTTTTTGGGGAATTAAATGAACATAACCTTATATAACAGTTTATGTGTTTACTTTTTCAAACAAAAGATGAGGACATACTCTACCACTGGGAAGTGATTCATTTTAGTGATTCAGTTGATTCTTTTAAATGAGCCAGTATAAGATTTTCTTATGTTATTGTGCAGATATCACTGTTCAGCTTTTTACATTAATTTTAAGTTTTATGCAAAATACTGCTGTTAATCAAGTTTTGTAACCAAAATAATTAAATAGGGATGTTGGTAGCTTGCTTTAAGTTAGTTCAGTTACAGTTACATACTCCATAGCTGTATATCTACACCTGTTATTTGATTTTAAAGATACTGAATAAAATATCCCCTTAAGTAGTTAGCATAATGCAGTTAGCAACTTTATGTTGGAAGACTGTGGTGTAGCTAAGTATTTATGTTTGTTAGAAATTTATCACAACCAAATATTTACAGTTAAACATATTGTGCAGTTAGCTTGCAGTGGCCTGTGGCTAACACACTAACCTGGTTGTGCCAAGTGAAGGATGACCCTGAACAAGACTATATTTTTGCATTAAAATGTTGTCCCAGGGTCAACAAAGTATGTTGACCTATAGGGCTAGTATTTGGCAAAATCAGGACATGCATAGCTAAAAAGCTAACTGCTAATTAGTAGCTTGCAGTGTTGCTAACTATGTAGCTACAGATTTCTTAGTAGCTTGTAGTATAGCTAAATATTTTTGATAGTGCTGTAGCTTACTGTGCAATTCTAAGAATTTAACCAGCTACTTATTCTTGGTAGTTGTCATGCAATTACTTTTTCTAAATAGCAGCTTAGCAGTTGACCGCACACACAAAACCCTCACAGTTTCACTCTCTCACATTTACGAGTACAGACAGAGGTGTGAATGTGTGTTTCTTTAAATAGCGTATTTGTAATACTACTTTCTTGATATTACTCAGCGACTCGCACACACATATTGACACACAGATAAATACACATTTCCGTCAGCAGCTCTTAAGCACAGCTGGATTGTGTTACCCAGAATGCATTGAGACGGCCTCTCCGGGTGACAGCGCACTCCCATTAAGTAACTGTTTTTCGATTAGGGTAGGGGGAGGATTTCAGGGAGGGAAACCAAAAGAGAAACAGGCATGTGCAGTTAAATGCGGCTTGTCTACGAGTGTGCACATGCCTGTAAGCAGCTGTTTGTGTTTACGCATGCTTGAATCGAGCTCATGAACATGTGGCTGATTTCAAATACAAAACAGATTCATCGGGGCAACTGTGATGCTTTTCTTCAACCACAACAGAAGCTTCTAAAGCAGAGTCTGAGCCAAGTCTTTGCTGTCCTAGACTAGAACTAAAATGACAAATAAGATTGCTTTAGTACCCTAGCTTCTTCTGCCTTAGATTTTAATGAGACGTCTGTAAGTGCAAAGCAAGCACAGACTACAAATCTAAAACAAATTGATCTGAGGACTGCTATCTACATTTAAGTAATAATTCAAGTTATTGCGGTAGCTTACCGTATGTCAAAAATGCTCAGCATTTTCAAACCGTCTTTTTTTGGATGGATTTTAAACGCTGGGAATTGATTGGGTCATGAAAAGTAACCATTAGCCTTTTGGCTCTTTTATTTTAACCAATGGCATGCACGGCCTTGATGACATCATCAAAACTGGAAAGTTGTTAAAGAGCGAAGTCAAAATTATACAGTGTGATTATTGTAATATTTATATTACACATATTTAGTTGCTAATTAATACAATGAAATATTTTATAAATAATACTTTATAAAAAGAATAAAAATTTTCATGAAAAATAGCAAGAATAACATTTTGTGAATCTTGTGCTTTATTAAAATGGCCAAAAATCAATGTGCAGATATGTTATCTTCAAAAAAAAATAAAAAATTTAAAAAAGGAGGATTCATTTACAAGTAAACCCAAGGGTAAGTTATTAAGGGTAAGTTCAGTAATTTCAAACCAGCTGCTCTTCCTAAGTTACATGTTTCATTTTAGTATCAACAGTGTCTGAGATGTTTCTCCTAATTTTTGTTAGGACAAATGTAAGTTCACACAACTGAAACACGAAAAGAAGACCAACATGAAAAGTGTCTTTGAGAGCATGGACAATTTCTATATTGTGTTGCTGTAATTGCTTCTATTATTTAAAAAAAATGTTTTATTGCTCAGAGGTTTTAATAGGCAGGACAGCAGTAGGAGAGACAGGAAACAGTGAGAGAGGTGTGAAGAGAACAGAGGTAGGAAAGTACCTTTAGCTGCCACTCATGCCCTCATGTTTGATCCGCTGCCTACAAGGGTATGGTTCTGACAAAGCCTACTTTACGCTCAAGATACTAAGGGGTGCTTCTCTTTAAATATCAGCTTTGTCTTCAGGTGTCTTACTAAAACTATACAAATGAGTATCTAGCTAAGTAGAAAAATATGAACAAAGTGTGAGATGATGATGAAAATTCTTCTGAAACTTTAAAGGAAGCTATTGTGAGAGTGTTAGAAATTTTGCCTCAGGAGACAAGTGTGAGAAACAAAAAAAATCCATTTGACGTGAAGGTAATGTAGGTTAGGAGAAATATTTGAGGTGTTAAAGAGAATGACTTTTGATACTTGTTCCCCACTGGGTTGTTATAATGCTAGTGGTATAAGAATTATCCCTTAAAAAAATATATATATTTGTTGCACTTCAGGTGTCCTGAGTTTGAGTCCTGGCTCATGGTACTTTCTGATCCCACCCCTTCTCTTTCTCACATCACTTCCTCTCTACGATACTGCCCTATCCTAATTCAAATGCCATGAATAAATCCCCAAAAAACACAAATACGCCAAAAACATGGTTATTACACATTTACTACAGTAAAACCATGGTTATTTTTTATGAAGTGTAAATAAACAATGTTTATTATCAATCTGTGGTACCTGCACCATGTTTATTTGTCAGCAAAAGTCATGCAGTGGACTTTGTTTAGGTAAAATCTTTTTTTTTTTTTTAATACACATATATAAAATCATTGACCCCAGTGCATCATGGGTGTTTACGTTTTCCTACCTTTTTTTCCCACCAGCGTTTTTTCCTGTGTTTTCTCTAGTTTTGCAGCACCAATTTAAAAACGTTAAAGTTATTGATCATGTTACAATGTCAAGAACTCCAATTTTAGGCTTTCGATTTCTATGGACTACTATTAAATAACCGTAATTAGGTCCGCTTAACAAGTAGTTTCGCCCCAAAACATTACTACAAACACAGACATACTTCAAGGCCTCCAGACAAACACATTCTCAAATACACACAAAAGACATTAAAAAGGCGGAGGGTGGCTTAAACCAGACTAAGTGCAATCAAGGTAGGCTGTCCTCCCCCAACAATGCCCAGGGCCTTCACGCAGTTCAAGTTACAATCCACTCTGTGTGCGTGTGCGCACCTGCTAGCCATGAACATCGGCAGAGACACCGCATTTCTGTGTGAAACGTGAGAAACTTAACAAGACAAAAGACCAAAGTAGACCAACTTACACATGCCGCTGACACACGCCAGCCTGTCATATACTGTTACAAAGGTGCTTATCTATCTATCTATCTATCTACTGTGTAACTCCCAACTGTGGCAAATTTTGCCTGGAAACTGTAGCATGTCTGGTACGAGAAGCATTTTAAGATGGGTGTGTTTATGAAAGATGTCATTAGGTGTTCTTAGCATCCTTTTGTGTTGCACATTTCTTTCTGAAGGGCTGCATTTGAAAGGTCAGCGCGTTTGGGACTCGGTTGCCTGTAATGTATTGCTGCTATGACTAGCATGCTGTCAGGTGGCATCATCTGAAGCCATGGCATTGCATGTGCGATGATTCACATTTGCTCTGTGCCTCTGTGTTTTTTTTTTTTCCCACTCATCCATAAAACAGGGGGAATGTAAGTCTAGAAACATATTTGCATACAGATATTAAACCTGTTTAGAATTTATTTACTTACTTCTTTGGGCAAAAAGGTAATTTGAAGTACGAAGGAGTTAAATCACTTCATTTTTTATGAGAATATAGATATATTTTCCAAATGCACTTCACTTAATGGTATGGTTATATCCAATTCTAGTGTTGTGAGTAACAACTTTTATGATGCTGCATATCTCATTTAAAGCTTAAAAGCCTGTTCGTTGTAACTACATGCTTGGAAAACAGGCCTTAAATATTAATATCTTTTCTATTGTCCTCTTAACCACTATCATTGATCTGTTTACAAATGGCAAACTGCACTTGGATTGTGTTGTGACAAATGAAAAGTGAGGGAGAACTTTTCCACTTGTCTATACATGTCTCTTTATCTCTCTCTGTGCAGGTTTAGTTGGTTCAGGACAGGCTCCTTGTAGTTTTTAAGCTGTTTTTTCCTGGCTTACCTTCAGATTAAATCTGTGTGTAATAGAGTGAATCATAATAGCTTTGCACCTATCATCTATCAAAGAAAAACAAACAAGCACACACACCATACAAGCATAGTCATCTGAAAACGTGTACACCTGTTAAACACATTCAGCAGCGAGTTATTCAAGTTAACACATTCTTTTTTATTACTCTCCTACGGAACACATAATAGCTGTCAAAACGTTGCTGGCCTGGCTCCATAGATCTTAATGCAATGACTCATATGCAAGTACACAGATTTCAGGCGCTGGTGTCAGTCACCAGTCAAAGCCTCAAGAGTTAAAAGTTGATCTGCAGTCAAAGAGTTCAGCAGATGTTAACTGCTAAAATAGACAGTTCCTCTATCCATAATATTGCTTCATCCAGTGGAAACTGCAATTTGGATTGTAATTATGATGGCCCCCATTCACTGCAGAGGATACATTGGCGAGTAAGTGATGCAGTGCTAAATACCTCCAAATCTGTTCAGATAGACACAAAATCCTCTAAATCTAGGATAATCTTTTAGCATTTTTTTTTAGGTGAGCTAACCTTTGATGTGAATTTGAATACAAATTTAACAGGCCTGTAGTTGAAAGAAAGTTAATTGAGTGCAAAAAGGAGAAAACTCATGGCTGGGACGTGCTGGAACAAATCGCCCCACCACCCCCATTCTTGCCCCGCAGGGGGTGTCCTGTCTTCTGACCAGCTGTGTCAGCTTGAACATTTTCTGTGTCAGAGGCTCTAAAGACTTCGATCTCTCAGACCAAATCTCGAACACTGTAGTTTCTGCACAATTTGTAGGCCATTTATCAAATAATCACATTTGGGATGCATATGATCTCCTTTCGTTGAAAAGGTCAGATGTTCTTGCTGTCACTGAAACACAAGATGCTCTCAGCTCATGCAATTTAAATGCTTTTAAAACAAAGGAGCAACAAACCAAATACCAAAATGCTACAAAATCAATACAGAAGCACCGTTTAACACCTCAGTCCTGAATCACAAAGCAGATCTATTTACAACTGACAGCCCATTAAAATAAATAAACGAATGTGATACCAGACTCAGTTCAACTCCAGTGATGATGAGGTATGTTGGAACAAGACCAACTCAATTTCTCTGCCTGTCCTGACCTGTTTGTACCACGCTCGGTGACATTGGGGCTCCCTGGGAGAACATTTACCTCCTTGAATGATGTAGCTGTTGCTTGTAATGAGCAGACATGGTTTAAGCGTGGCTAAAGTAACTAAATACTATAGAGAAGTTCTCAGTCACTCTCCAGCAGACTGATCTGTTTGTGTACAGCTGCAGCTCACTGAAAAGCAATGAAAGACAGTCCAATTCAATGTGTGTATGTGTGTGTGTGTGTGTGTGTGTGTGTATGTGTTTTTAAAGGCTTATCTGATCCTGTCCTGGCAGTCTGCTGATGAATCTGTTCTGAGACCATTCAGTTGTGGCACTGATCGATTAAAGTGTACAAGTGACCTCAGTGTGACTCTGTCAGTATTCTCTTGTTAGTTTTGTGCCTTTGCCGTGTGAATATGCAGAGGGATTAGCCATTCATAATAGATGTCACTTACATCTCAAAGGGATACGTCTGTCATCGTTTGCTCATAATATCACTGTCTTTCTTCTGTGGGACAGTGAAGATTTAAAGAATTTTGTGTTCTATAGAAATTATAAATTTGTTTATTTTTTTATGTATTTGAAAGATGTTATGCTTACCAATAAGAGTAATATTGTTATATTTATACATGTGTGTATTAGTGCTGTCAAACAACTAATTGTTATTTTTTACAATTTTTTTATTTATATATATATATATATATATATATATATATATATATAAATGTGTGTGTGTGTGTGT
>JAUCMU010000047.1:9497740-9508411 GCA_032275025.1 Enteromius treurensis | reverse complement strand
TGCAGTAGATCTCTGTGTTGTCGACTCTCTTCCTCCAGCTTCTGCTGAGCTTCAGCTCCTCCAGTCAAACCCACCAAGAACAGAGTCAGCACTGTTTTTCCCTGCACTGAGCGATCATTCCCCCATGTGCTCCGGACGGCATTACGAGCCTCCAGCTGATGGGGGGCCACAGGGACCATCAAGACCAGGAACGGATCCCACTGACTACATTTATCCGGTTCATTCAGGATGAAATGGTAATTGAGGGGATGAGCCACATGGTATTGCAGTGAAATTTTTTTGGTCACAGCAGGTGCTGCAGTGGCTTTTGTTTGTGTGCAGCTTTTTTGAGTTACAGCATTGTTCAATTTTTCAGGAGTCTTAGCAGGCTTGAGACAGAGTTCAAAGTTATAAAAGATGAAAAACAAAGAGAAAGTCAATGTAAACAAGATGACACCATTTCTGTTTCTGTAAAAAAAGAAACAAAAGTATGAGACTAAATAAATATAATATTTTGTATGTATTTATTTGGAAATGATTAAAAATTACTTACTTCATGTATACATCATAACTTCTAAACTACTTGTATTTGTTTATGTTTTAATGCTACTAAAATGTATTTAAATACTTTTGACAATTTCATAATTATATAGCAACATTTTATTCTCTAAGAGCAGCAAGAATGCACTTTATGCATTTCATGTAACAAATGTAATGACAGCAGTTACAAATTCCTTCCATATATTTTTTATTTTAAATAAACCAAAAGACCTCAATGTATTTTTAACGTAGCTCCACTGGATTCTTAAAATCTTTTTAAGAAAAATTTTTTATAACCTTGGGATGAATTATAAGTTTATGTTTGTTCTTTTTAGTGAGATATTTTTTTCTTTTTTAGAAATAGTGACAGGCTATCTTATACCAATAAATGTATAAATCTGTTAGCAAGCATTAAAATCTTAGGAATATAGAGGAGAACATTATTTTTTGTTATACATTTTCTTTAGAAAAATGACTCAAGAATGTGATTGTTCAACATTATACCTTTTTAGTTGCGCCAGTGCAAAATCCTTTTCTGGAGGCATGAAGAAGCTATCAGAAACAAAATATTCTGCATTAAATTGTACAGGATGTGTAATGCACAAAATCTAGAAAGAAGCATTAAAAATGCACTCACCGTTTTACCGGGAACAGCATTTTATTCCATACCACATACCTGACAACCTTCATTTAAAACCTAACACTGCTCCGAGGGGTTTCTAGTGAACAACAAATTTGCATTTATGTTGCATTTTCCTGGTCTTGTTCCTGCCTGGAAATACATGAAAAACAAATGTTAATTATTTTTCATCAATGTAACATATTCATTTGGCTCATGCTTTCATGATCAAATCACTTTCTGATGGATCAAATCAAGACCTGACCGAGGTCTTTTCCTTAATAGGGCCAGTGTGGACAGTACTTTTTTTAAGATTTGGTTTTCAAATGCAAGCTTTATGGGTGGATTGTTACATCCGCACCAGACTCCATCAACACGCCCACACCAGACTTCACCAACACGCCCATTCCCAGATCACAAATCCCCTGAGTACTAACCAGCATCACCTGATCACACACCTGATTGCACCCCTGATTTAAGCACCCCTCAATCCTTCAGTCTCTTTCTGAGCTCATCAACCGTAAGTGGACTAAATCTCTCCTGTGGTGTCTGAGTGTGATCGTCATTGGTGTGCTCCGACCCGGATCTGTGAAGTACAAGAAAGACTATTAGTTCCTGTGGCGAAGAACCTTTGTTTAATGAACTCCTTTGTTTGATTTATCCCTGTCTCCGTCTGCTTCCGTAACATGGATAGCATTTAATTGATCTGTGACTGTTTGCCAAAACATATTTATAGGGATCATTGAATACTACGTTCACCTTTACAAGTAGTTTCAACTGAAACGTTTGTTGGCAGTGTGTTTACACAACCACCCAATAATGACAAAAATCCACCCAGTGTTTTTCTTTTCATTTTTTTATCCACTTAAATCTTCACCCCTTTCTCAAATCGAGCCGATCTCAGATGCGTGTCTGTGTGACATCACACACACAGGCTCCTCCCACAATTGTTTGTACTTCACAGCCCATCGCCCTTGGCGCAATAATATCATCACTCCTGAAAACGTTTCCCTTTTCCCTCTCCCTCTCACTTCCGTCAATACAACCAAGGTGACGATACTACTGTGCCGAGTTCGAAGGGCTGCATTAGAGTTATCGTTTTTATCCACTTAGAAAACCGCCAGATTTTATTTTGTTTCATCATACTCACTCTTGAAACTAATCATGTGACCGTCTTTAAATAGGGAAAACGTGGAAGTGTTTGGTGGTTTCTAAATTCATCACTGTTTGGATCTTAAGGAATGAATGGAGCTAAGCTAAGCGCTAACATAGTGGTCCCGCACACTAAAGCGATTAATTGCACGCACTGAGGCGGGAGAGAAACACATAGTGGAATATGGAAAAACAGTGGTGTTTTCTTTAAAACCCTAAAGATTCATATCGAGTTATGGAACATGGGCATCCAATGACCCCTTTAACTCCTTTTGCAGCTATGTTGTTCATGTGTCAGAGCCTAAAATAGCATTATTATTTAGACCGTCTGCTGCTTTTTGTTCAGACAAATAAAAAAACCTGACTGCAACTTCATGCAGCAAATTGCGTGTTGAATATAGTTAATAGAGAATCAGCTGAAAATATAATATAATTCAGATAATACAATTTTGAAGTGCCCACAATATTAGTACTGTACTGTATGACACTGTTGTTATACGGGCACAGTCTTTCAAAAGTGATCACAAAATATGAATTTTGCAGACAACTGTAATTTCAACGATTAAAGGTTTGTCTTGGTAATCTTTGAAATCTTAAGATTACCAGGAAGTTGCACTAAAATAAAACCCTGCCCTCTTGTAAGTATGTTGTTTAGGTTGGAAAAACATCACAATACTGAAGTAAAGGTAAAAGAAACTTCCGGTCCATGTATAGGCTACTTCTGATTACGACCGACCAGCCTCCTGCCTTACAGTCCATGAACAGGAACTGCCACCTAAAATTACTGATTAAAAAAACCTCACGTAATCAAACATTGCGAACCATCCCCTCCACCTAGATGAATCACAGTTTGCCTTCTGACCAGACTCCTGTCACACCCTCATCAGTATCCCTGATGCATATAATTAATATGTTATACCAGTAGAATTGCTTTTCATCTTCTGAGTCAGACATAAAGCCTCGTTTGACAGATGTCACACACCTTATAATTACCCTGACTGTGAATTAACTGCATGAACTTAATTTCGACATGTTTAAAAACAGCAGAATGCAGTCAATGCAGTGGCCCAAAGACATATGTCTGAATGCAGTCCTGGTTTTTCAGAAGGGTTTTATTGTACAGCTAGCAGCTACAAAATTGTCAGACTAAGTAAAATGCAAGACGCAATTGCGACTGTTAAAAATCATTGAACTGTGTCAGTATAGGCTGCGTCAAAAACATTTACTCTGCGGAGATGAGAGGGTCTGTATTACTGACTGTTGGAGAAAGCGTAGCCGTCAACTTGGATCACATGTGACTCAATAACCAATCACATTAGAGCCCTGACGTCACACAATTTCAGTCAAAGTTGTGCAACACTTAATCGTCATTTACGGATATTATAGAAATGAATGAGAAGTGCCGTAAACTGAATCCCACAAATAGCAAAAATTCAGTCTTATAAAACAGCATCTTTTTTTTTATATGGTAAGCTCCAAAAAATAGTTTGTGTAAAACATGTTGAATAGGCTGTTAATTAAAAAAATATAAGATATAAGATGATTAGCGGTAGACTCTAAAAAGCAGTGTATTCAACATATTGAAGCCTCTCCACTATTGACTACCATTCAAAGAAAACAGCCTCTGGTCTCCTTTTCCAAGAACTGCTCAGCCCTTAAGCTCTTCTGCTTTTTCGATGCAGGCTTGCGAGTTTACTTTCAGGGATTTTTCATGACACGCCATATGCGGTGTAGACTGTATCGCCAATTACAATGCATTCTATTGTATTTTGTAATGCCACATGCATCCAGGGTAAACACAGAATTAGACAACAAAGTTACTCTTTTAATAAGTCTGTCTTTTGTCAAACTGCCTATTCTACAGTGCCATCAAGCAAAAACAATTGCACAAAGAAGGTTTCAGATAAAAACAACACCAGAAATTCTGACAGTTTTAAAACTATTACACTTTAGTGCGTAAACTTCTGCTACTGCACTATAAACAAGAATTATTTCATCCACCTTATTGAGGAGATCCGTGCTGTTAAGTAGCCTATATAAAGGAGTGTCAAGATTCTTTGGAAACTGGTGTAGGCCTGGCTTACTTGGTAAACTTGTTTCATGAAACAGGCCCCAGATGAATTGTCATATTAACAACACTGCCGTCTTGCTTCTTTCTAGAGGCTAAACCTGGTAATGATCTGTTGGGATGTTGGAGGAAGCTGGACAGACAGATTCGGAGGTCTAATTTGCATATCAGGTGTGCCTTCAGGGGTTTATATGCATCTGAGGTTTTCAAACTATTTTTCTTAGGAGCCACATGCAAATACATTAAAAAGGGAAAAATTGCAAAGTGTTCCAGCCCATAAGTCTGCTCCAGAACCTTTTCCTGGCCTATTGTCTGCTCCATTTCCCCAGGACATTTGTTTAGTATTAGTTAAGCTGGAAGAAAAGGATTTAATTTACTCTAAATACTCTACTAATATAATCGTTGTTAAGTGCCTTGGATTAAAAGTCTGTGAACTCAGTGACTGGAAGGTAGTGTTTTTTGTTGTGTTGGCTTTCTATTATTTTCTCATCATCACCATCAACTTTTTTTCTCATTTTTGTATCACTTATCTTTCACACAAAAGCTCCCTCTAGTGACTAACAATAGAACACCATATATCCCTCTTTCTTAAAGGGGTCATGTCATGATTTTTTTTTTTTTTAAATTATTATTATTTTAATACATTACTTATATTTATAAGCAACCTTTATTCTAAACCTCTCAGAAACAGGCAGTTTTTTAAGGGGTGTGTCCTATAAGGCTTCTCAGAAATCCGCCACTGTTTTTATTGGCTAATGTCATTGCAGAGGAAACAGTCTTTACATCCTCCTCAGCTATTGCATATATCATTTCTCAAGCGTGTGGACTGAAAAGTGTTTGGTTTTTCAGAGGGTTATTATATAATTTTAATTTTTTTTATTTTTTATTGATAGTGAGGACATTTTGAGTTCTGAAACTTGCGAGATGTTTTGATCCTTTGATTAAAGACATTTGCTGTACCAAAGGATCAAGAATTTTTATTTTTATTTTTTATGTCATGACCCCTTTAAGAATAGATATAGCATAAGAACATGGTCTCCTTACAAGTAGGCTAGTAACAGGTAAGATACAACTTATTACTGACCGGTTTTAAACATATTTTTCAATAGTAGCCCCAAGCTGCAAAATGTTGAACTTCCTCATTGGCTCTTGGGTAATACAAAGGTGAGGTATTGTTTACGATTCCTCTGTCCTGTAAGAACAGCTTGAAGTCATGTGAAGTGAATTGTACTGCACTGTAGTCAGAACCCCTCCTGTTTTATGGCATGAGTAGTGACGTGTGACATAAATGTTGTCTCAGGCCATTTTGCTTTAATAGTCTACCAGAGTGACCACAAAAAGACTCATGTGACTTCTTCCCAGGCTTAGGTTTGCAGTCTGCACAGCTTAGGTTGAATAGAACAACAATTGAATGCAGTTTTGAAGCGCTGTCATCAGTCCATGGTGTCAAGTGTCATCCACAGGTCCTCTATCTCTCACATGGCGATGCATATTTTTCACAAGTAATTTGACCAGGGCAAATGTTACTATGTTGCGTGATTCATTTACATACTCTCCTCCCATAAAATTTACATCTAAAAGAGCCTTCACATGTGCGTCCTGACTGTACTATTTTAACGCCAAAAATGGATTGTTGTGGTGTAAAGAGTAAGTAGATTTGGCCCAATGATGTAAGACTGAATGAAAAAAACGTAACCTAATTAACAGGAGGTGGTGCATTGGCCACAGAGACTTGAGAAGCATCAGGCTGCAATAGTCCATGTGGCAATCAGGTCAACCGTAATTTTACGAAGCGATGAGATTACATTTTGTGAGCAAAGAAAACATAACTTATACAACAATTCTTCTTCCAGAGTAACCATCTTATGCCATTTTAGAGAGTACCCCAGAACATAATCAATATAATGTGTGTTGTTTACGCATACGAACGTTGTCTACCAGACATAACTATGTTGATTATGTTTAATGAAAGAGTAAGCAAGCTTATGTGCAAAAAGTACTTGAGGTGTGCTTCCAAAACCTGATTTCACTGAAACACTGAAAACACTCAAAATAAAAGTCTAGATGTAAAAAACGTATATTTATATAAGATTATAACACATATTATTACATATTTAATTGTAGGATAAAATAACTAAAGTAAAATAAGTTTCATATGTCCTTGCATTTTCATGCACTTGCATCTGATATTTCAGTTTTTGTTTTTTCTAAAGAAAATGCATTAATGTACAACGACGACACCAAAAAAAATAAAAATAAATAAATATATATATATATGTATATAGAAAACTAAGAGATTAAAGTCATAATATTACGAGAAAAAAGTTGAAACTACAAGAATAAAGTCTTATATTACAAGATTAAAGACGAAATACTATGACAGTAAAGTCGAAATTACAAGAATAAAGTCGAAATACAATATTTATTATAGTGCACTTGTAAATGACCCGGATTAAGAGAAAGCAAAGGGATTTGTCCTGTTTAGTACTTTTAAAACAAAGTCTCAGCTTTCAGTTTTATAGCGAAACATAAATTGTGTCTTACAGTAATGTGTTGTTCAAGCTCTTTACTGATCAGATCACCGTATTATATATATATATTAATTATTTGTAGCATGCCAGACACCCAGCAATCACAATAATATTCTGCAATAATATAAGTCTCATAGTAATCGGGAAAATTATTGACTTGCATTGCCGCTTAAATGAAAGTGATTTCAGCTATATGTCAGGCTATAATATATATGTCATGTTATAATTATAATATACATATTGTTTGTATTTCGCTAAAAATTGACGGATATTTAAAGCTGAGAATATCTCCAGGTACGCCCAATCTAGGGCGACTTTACTCTCGTAATATTTTAACTTTTATTCTCGTAATATTTTGACTTGTATTCCCATAATATTTGTACTTTTATTTTTGTAATGTTTTGACCTTCATTCTCGTAGTTTCAACTTTATTCTCGTAATATAATGACTTTTATTTTTCTTTGGGGCACTAAAACTCTGTCGTATTAATGAGAACATAAAGTGCAGGATGTGCTTGATGTTTATTAATCAAATTAAATCAGTTGTAATAAATAAGTGCATGACTCACACTGACTGACACTTACCTGAAGTTTCGTACAGAAAGATGAATCTCTCAGATAGCATGCTATCCCAGGTCCTGAATTAATGACAGATATGAAAATTCCTCTTTAAATTTTCTCTTTAATTTAAAGAAAGGTAATTCAGAAAGTATCTTAAACTATAAAAGAGGTCTTAAGATCCGAAATTGAATTGTTGTGAAATACAAGAAGATTTAAGTTAAGTTAAGAGACTCTCGAAGGACCAGCATCACATTCTCTTGTAACACAAGCAAGCGAGTCATCTTAGCCAAGAATTCTCTGCCTCCTAACCAGCGCGTTGTCTTTCTGGGGACAGTTGTTGACTCTCCCCAGATGTGGGCCTGGTTCATGCCAAAATGCTTAGTGGCAATTCAGTGGCTAGCAGTGTCATTCAGCGGAGTCTCATTCCTATCTGAGGTTTTCCAGAAGATGCTCAGCCTCATGTCAGCTGCCTCCTCTCAGTTGGGCCTACTTTACATGTGGCCCTCCAATTTTGGGGATCCAGGAGAATTGAAAGTACACCCCTAAATTGTTCAAACGATTTGGTCTGTCTTTGGGAGGGCACAGGTGGACCTCTTTACCTCAGAAGACAACTTTCACTAGCCAATATATCTATATGAAGAAGACAGATGCTCTGGCCTTAGAATGGCCCAGCACTAGCCTGTATGCCTTTCCTCTGCTTACCCTGCTTCCTAAGGTGATTACACGGGTCAGAGAAGTTGCTTGGCCCTCCCGGTAGACCCATTCTCTGGAAAAATCAAATCTCTGAGTTAATATAACTGCTACCAACAGCTACTGGGTCAATTCCACTGAGTAATTTCAATTTGGCATACCCGGACAGAGCTGTGGAACCTTCATGTTTTGGCCCTTGATTGGAGTCTTTGCAGCTCTCCATAAGGGTGACTAACACCATTTAGGAGGCTATAGCCCCATCTCTAAAATGTCCCTGCGTAGTGGTCAGTCTTTTCTGACTGGAGTGCAGCATGACATATGGACTTATTCTCTTGTGATGTGACAGTTTCATCAAAAGCTACTGGATAAGGTGTACACCAATTTCATGCTTAAAGTGTATGCGACTTTGAGCCACTTCAGTTGGACGAATTACTGCCCATGTTGTTTAAGACCATCCACTTTCTGGATTTAGTGTTGGTCAAGCATGTGGATGATTTACAACTGCAAACTGGCCTACTGACTATAAAGCAGGGTTTCTCAAATCTCATCCTAAAGGTCCAATGTACTGCAGTGTTTAGCTCTAACCCCAATCAAACGTGTTAATCAGTGTCTTAAAGATCATTAGAAAATCACAGGTAGGTGAGTAAGTGAGCTTACTCCAGGGTAATATTTGAGAAATCCTGCTATAGAGGCATCCTTAAACCAAGAAACGGCTATGTGCCTAAAAATGCTTTTCACTAAATTCAGAGCACAAGCCATCACACTTCTAGCTATTTTTAACCCAGAGGATGAGTAGGGTCCTAATTTACTCTGATCAGTTTGGGTTCTTATAGAGTATCTGTGCTGTGCACTCTAGCCACTTCAATCATTCAGAGCAGTTTTTTATATGCTTCAGACAATGACGTAAAGGGTTGCCAGGCTTATGCTTTAGTGGGATTACAGTGTCCTAATTTGAGTGAGGGCCCACTCCACCAGAGGAATGACCTTCTCCTGGGTGTGATCCAACAGAGTTTCTATTTTATAATATCTGTGTGGCTGCTGGCTGGTCATCAACATCTACCTTCAAGAAGTTTCATTATTTGAAAGAACTTGCCCTTCAGTCACAGATTGAAGATACATCATGCCTCAAGTACCTTGTTGCTTTTATAATGGTTGCCATACAATAAAAAAATCTGCAATGTCATTTATTTATTTTTTCTTTTTCTTTTATTTTTTTAACACCTTATAGGATATTTTTACAGAAAAATCTGATTATCTCTCAACATGAGATAGCAGCTGTTTACACCTTTTACTTTAAAACAGACCAATCTGTGGGACAGCAAAATTTGGAAAGCATTATAAATTGATGAACATATTTACATACAGAATTATCTCTAAAAAGGAAAACTAGTAAATACAGTAATATTCCCTCCACTGTTTGGAAACTGTTACCGTGCTTCCATATATACTTATTTCTCACATGTAAGTTTGTGTGTGTGTATCCATATCTATCCATACTTAGAGATTTAGATAGATAGATAACTCAAGTTAGATAAAGTGCAATAACTGGAAATATATTCTACTGTAGTTGTATTGTACTTTATCTAAATTTAATTATATAAATTCATAAAATCTCATAAGATTTCTCAATTTGATTGCATTTTTGTCTCGATTCTGTTTGATTTAGTAACATGTATTTCATTTATTAGGTGCAATTTATAAAATAAAATTTCTTTGCTAGTATTTTAAATTATGTTGATTGATTCATTCAAACAAGCCGGTAACAGTAAATAGTATCATTTGTTTAAGGAATCAGGATTGACTGCTCCCATTGTATAGTTTTGATGCACTAATAAATTGTTTTTAAACCAATTTTTGTATTATTGTTATTTTTGTTTGTTTCTGGTCATTTTTTATTTTTTTTTATGTGGGCCTCTTTAAATCCTTCCAGACATCCAATATCTCCTGTGGAGATCCCAATATCACCATAATTACGCTAAGAAAATCCTCACGCTTATATTGTTCCATATAGGCTCTGAACTGTGAAGGGTCTGGGGGAGTTGAGGGTGCAAAGCCCAATCGTTTCAGACAAGCACCCACATATGCATCTTCTATGTTAAAGGGCTTTACGTCCTTGGAAATTTCCACTATTTTTTCTGGTAGGTCATTGGAGAAAACATATCCCATTCCCAGCAGGTACGTAGGGTATTTTGATTCGGTGTATATCTCCTCTGGAACGTACCATTTAGAGTTTTTGTCTCTTACGACCGGCTTGTCAGACATCATATACCCTGTGATGTAGTTCTCTCTGGGTGTGTCGGGTGCCAATAAGAGGCTCATCAGGTTCTCCAGGTTGAGGTACATGTCAGAATCAACCTTCATAGCATAAGTTGCTTGAGGGCATCGAGTGGCCAACCAGTTCATGATCACCATGGTCTTTATGGTCAAGTTGAAGTAGGAGTCCACAAAGTTGCTCTGCAGTAGATCTCTGTGTTGTCGACTCTCTTCCTCCAGCTTCTGCTGAGCTTCAGCTCCTCCAGTCAAACCCACCAA
>JAUCMU010000047.1:9477637-9489143 GCA_032275025.1 Enteromius treurensis | reverse complement strand
CTGTGACCACATGTATAAAAGCAAGTTCAGAGTGCACAGTTTGCTGAAGATTCCAAACAAACACAATGGATGAAGGCAGAGTCAGGGGAAGAGGAATTTGAGTCAGAGGAGGGAGAAGAGCTGGTCATGGAAGAAGAGGAGCAGGCCAACGAGGAAGAAGAGAAGGTCCAGGAGGGAGAGCAAGACAACTTCACACCATCATTACAGACGAGATACAAGCAACAGTCATTGACCATGTCATTGTCCATGGCATGACAATGGCTGAAGCAGGACTAAGAGTCTGTGCAAAACGGAGTAGGTTCACCGTGGCCACTATTACAGTATCAGGGCATTCAAACAACACAACAGGTATTGGACTATATTGCTTTCTTTGTCACAATACAGTTTTACAAGCCTGTGAAATTAGTCTATTGGTAATGTCAACTTTGATGTCAAGTATTGATGATGTCATCTTGGCCACGATCTAAGAAGATCTGTTACTGTAAAGTTTCTAAAAATATGCATTGGCAGTTATGAAACAAAGAACCTTCTCACAAATTGAGGATTGTGTTTTCAATTGTTTTGCTGTAGTGTGTAATTATGTGTATCGTGTTTACATTTTTGAAAGCTTCGAGCTGTTCTGTGAAAGTTTAAGATTTGAAGTGAGAAGGTGTAGTTGTGTTTATGTAGCTTGCGAAAAGGGTGTTGTGTTTAGTCATTGGGGACCATGGAGGAAACGTTTGTGAAATGTGTTTTAGCATTTGAGAAAAACTGTAAAGCTATGACTAATTAATTTTCATGATCTCTGTGCTCATTTCAGAGTTTGAAAGAGTAAAGTCATGATTGACTTATACAGAGGTATCTTTTGTATGACTACGCGAACTAAATGCAACTTAAAATGTTGTATTTGTTTAATATTTTTGTGTTTGTAGGGTTTGAACTCCACTGGCACCTGATCTAACAAATGACCTAAGTCACAATGCAATAAAACAAGCCAGGTCGTTTCTAAAGCAACAATAACCAAATGAATGAAAATATGATCAACATTTAAGTACGGTGTGATATTGTGAAGAACTATGTAACCAGGTAACTGTAATTTACTCCTGTACATGAAAGTGAGCAACATATTCAAAAGCCATCTCTGTAGTCTCATTACAGTTTAATCTTATTTTAATTTATCAGAGGATGCAAGACCTAGACTTGATACCTAGAAACAAATGATGTCACCTCAGAGGCTATACAGACACTTGATTTTTATTTTTATTTATTTTTTGCACTGTGTCAGAAAGAAAAACGTTTCGTTATAAAGTATGTATGACAGTATGACTAGTGTTCTGATCCAATTAATGTTTCGCTGGAAATACATTTAATTGTTTTGTTATTTAGTTACAGTGTAAATTGTATTTTAAAGACATAATCATACTTTGTTCAGTTATTTCCAACACTGGTCGTGAGTTTTAATTGCTCAAATTTAATTATTTCTTGTTTTTTATATTTGCAGGGGTTCTTCTGACATTTCAGAGATTAGTCAAAGGTTGATGTACGGAGCAGGGATTTGCAACCAGAGGCTCTCTGCTTGGCAATTCTGCTACGATGCAATGAACAAAGACGAAGGTATGGGTTGGATATATCTATGACTCTCTCGGAGAAGGGTATATAAGGTCAGCAGAGTTTCTGCTAAATAACCTTCCGCTGGATAACATCACAGTCATATTAACATCACTCTCTGCTCTAACGCTGTCTCATTCACTACATTAAGAGAGACCTTGCCAGATGGATGCGGACATGCTTCTTCATGTACCAAACTACATCGAAGGGGACTGGTGGAGCCGAGTTGCTTCCTTGAGAAATGCAGAAAGAGAGGTGTGAGGTATCCCACCCTGTGCAAACTTGTTAAAGTGCTTCTATCCATTTTTACAGGCCCCTTGGTGGAAGGGTCATTCCATTTAATGGATGATATCCTAGAGTCTGGAAACATATGAGAGCCTCGCAGTGATCAAATCCACACTTAAGGCAAGGGACTTGACAGCCTCAACTATGAACATTGACCAGCCTTTAAGGCGATCCTGCCTTTCCTCATTCCAAAACTAACAGATAAATTTAAAGTACAAGAAAGGGATTGCACAGGCACTAAAGCAGAAAATGCGTTGTGAGACAGCAATGATTCTGTTCTCAAAGGCGGCAAACAAATTGGCTAAACGACCCGAAAAAACAAAAGGCCAGCAAAATCCTCCTCTGCACAAGCCTCCACTACCTCTGCTTAACAGGCCCTGGAAAAAAGACCACACCAACCCTCCTCTGCACCAGTATCAACATCATGTGCACCAACACAGTTTTTTCCCTCTCTTTTATCAATCCAAAGCATCATCACACGTTAAAAAGCAAAAGTTCTAATGACCAAAAACAATGTTCATCTAAAAGGAAGAAATGAAGGGAGGGAGACATGTTTTCCACACTGTCTTTTACAGTTATTTATTTTGTTTTTTTCAGTTCTTTGGTCACCATTTGCATGTTTTGGACCAAACTATCCTCAGAAAGGAAGAAATAAAGGAAAGGAGAAAGGTTTTTTTGTTAATTCCATACTGTCTTTTATAGTATATTTATTTATTTATTATGGTTTTTCAGTTCAACGGTCCATATTTTGCACCATTTGCATGTTTTGGATCGAAAACTACGTTCAGAAAAGAAGAAATAAAGAGAAGGAGAAATGTTTTTTGTTAATCCCCTCCTGTCTTCTACAGTGTATTTATTTTTTATGGTTTTTCAGTTGAATGGTGCATATTTTGCAGTTAAATTTGTTAAAGAAAAATGAATGCGTGTCACATTAATCAATTCCTGTGTACTTTAGAGTACTATTATTCCCACTTACTGGCCTGTCTTGGTATGGCTGTAGCATCTGTAGCTTTACTTCCAGTGATTGTACTAAGATTGGCTAATGATGTCAATCTTGGCACTGAACATATTGAGAAGAAAATGCTGTGTTTTCTTGAATAATACTGGGGTTATAATTCAAACATGAAAATATCTAAAAAGAGCCACTTGACAATAATGATGATCAAGGTTAATGTACTGCTAACCTGGGTTGGCCCACAAAAACCCCTCATGTAGGCCAAAAAGGCAACATCAAGTGGGGCCCACATTGGCATATTTGCTGGGATGTGCATACATAGAGTCAATAGCCAATGTATTTTTTTGTAGCTAATGTACACAGAGTTAGCGCTAAAACACAGATATTAAAGATTTTGTTTCGCTGGCGCATAAGGTAAATACTGTTAGACTGTTAGGGCTACTGTCTACGAAGAAAAATGAAGCAGCAGAACTTGGTATTACCAGGCTACCAATTATAAAATAAAACGAGAAATTAAATAAAGGCAGCACAGACAGAAAGCTATTTGTTATCTGATCTTACCCGAACATTACAATATGCAAAATATTTTCATGACGGCATGAGCTATTTAAATACAAGTTATTTTATCTCTGTATTAAGTGCAGGATGTCTCCTATCTCCTGGTTTCGGTTTATATTTTTGAATGATTAATATAATATTGATAGCTGCTGATATAGACACGGCAGCAGAACACACGTGTTAGTTTGTATGTGTTCAAGCGCAATGTTTTGGTCAAGATGCTGTCGCTGACACAATGCCGTCATCTTGATGTGTTCTGAAACAAGAGCCAAAAAGAAAAGAGCGAAGCCTTTGTGAATTTGAATATGGAAAGCATACAAACATGTCTTCGTTTTGTTCATCCGTGCTCCTTGCATGCGGTTTAACCGGTTTATTTGTGTCTCTTCACACTTTGCCAGAACTCAATAATCTGTTTCGGTGACCTTGCAATTGTTGTAATGACCTTGGAAAGGTCGTGACCTTTAGAATCCTTCATATAGGTTCGAAACTTAGAAGGATCTGGAGAACGTGAGGGTTTGATGCCCAGCCGTTTCAGACAAATGCCCACATATGCATCCTCTATGTTAAATGGCTTCATGTGCTTGGAAACCTCTACTATTTTTCGCGGAAGATCATTGGAGAACACATATCCTACTCCCAAGACATATGTAGGGTATTTCGGTTCGGAGTACAGCTCCACTGAGACGTAATACTTAGATTTTTTGTCTCTAATGACATTTTGGTTCCACATCAAAAATCCTGTGATGTAGTTCTCTCTGGGTGTGTCGGGTGCCAATAAGAGGCTCATCAGGTTCTCCAGGTTTATGTACATGTCAGAATCAACCTTCATACTAAAACTCGCTTGAGGGCATCGAGTGGTCAACCAGTCCATGATCACCATGGTCTTTATGGTCAGGTTGAAGTAGGAGTCCACAAAGTTGCTCTGCAGTAGATCTCTGTGTAGTCGACTCTCTTCCTCCAGCTTCTGCTGAGCTTCAGCTCCTCCAGTTAAACCCACCAAGAACAGAGTCAGCACTGTTTTTCCCTGCACTGAGCTCTCATTCCCCCATGTGCTCCGGATAGCGTTACGAGCGTCTACCTCATGAGGTGCCACAGGGACCATCAAGACCAGGAACGGATCCTGCTTACATTTATCAGGTTCGTCTATGATGAAGTGATAGTTGCTTGGATGAGCCACATGATGATGGACTGAAACAAGATTCTTCAATGCGGTAGCTGTTTGAATGATTGGAGGAGTATTTAAAATATTCCAGACAAATTTCTTGTCAGATGCATACTCAGTCACTCCATTGTATGATTGAGTTTGATTAATAAGGTCAAACCCGGTGCGAGGATGTTTGACTGGAGTTAATGAGAAAACATAGATACAAGAGATGACAAACATTGATAATGTCAAAGCAATCAGTAGAACTAATCTTGTTTTAATGCGACATATTAAATCTCTACCCTGAGCCAAACAGCACCTGAGAAAGAAAGAGAAACGAATGGTTAAAGGTCTGTAAAATTTCCTTCAGATTTGTTTTTGACACATTTAGAGCTAATTACTTTTTGGAAAATATTAATCTTTCGAATAGCAGTAGTTTGTCTAGGAGGGTTTAAATGCAAACGTAAAAATATAAATGTGTCCCTAAAATGTAAAGTTATAATAACACCACCAGAAATTCTCATACAAGATGCATGTTTAATAAATGGCATCAGAAGCATCTGATTTGCCAGCGCAGTGTTTGTGTGTATTTGGCATTCAAATATGCTTTGATGCTAATCATTAATATAATAAGCTGTTCTTTATCTACGGCATACTAAAAGTGGCCATGCTGGTTTTCCCTGTTTTACACTAAACCTTTGTTAAATGAAATATTGTACAGGTCAACATTTTTAAAACAATACAAAACAACCCCCCCACCCCCCCAAAAAAACAAAAAAAAACATATTTTCATGAACGATAGTATTTTTTTGTTTGTTTGTTTTTTTTAAGTAAAATATTTGAAAGTGGAAGTAAAATCTCTAAATATTAGTTGAAAAGCTAGGAAATTAGAAATGTTGCTTTCGCAGATAAGTTAAAGAATCAAAATGACCATAGTTAAAATTGAATGAAAATAAACCTAACTATAAATATTACATATATGGTCATTTATATATATATTAAAATGAAAACACACAACAAATGTAAACTAAAATGAAAATCAAATCTAAGAATCCAAAAACTGACCATTGTCAGTTATAATATACAGCAATATAGGTTTTTTATTGAGCTGAGCAGAAATGTAGACTACCAAAATTTATACATAATGATAATATATATTCTATAAAATCTACACTTCACATATAGAATGTTATCAACAAGGCTCTGACTTGTCCCATAACTAATTATCTTCCTGGACTGTGTGTCGGTGCACAATTAAGAGAGCAAATAAAAATAGAGGTCAACGTACCTCTTCCACATGGTTCTGATCACCACGACTGTGTGCCCGACTGCTTTTCTAATGGAATCGTTAAAAGATGCATGTAATTTTTTTCTGAAGAACCCAAGTGGTTTGGGTGGGGCTTAAACATTTTCCAATACAAAGAGGAACTTTCCACAAATTACTTTTTAAAAATGTAATTATTTACTTTTGTTAGTTAATTATTATCCACATATTATATTACTATTACCTAATATTAAAGTGCAAAATTACTATACTCATTGACAGTTTTTCCACACATTCTAATTTGCCGGTTTCTCTTAGCGCACTTGGATGATTTACATGAAACCAAAGCCGGAAATTCTGGTATAAGTTCTGTCACATTAACTCTCTGAAATGTTTACTTTGGACGTATAAAATATGCTGCTTTGCTACTTTGTTTTTAACATCACTTTTGAGTTTTTCCCTTATAAAGAACAATCATGTGTGAACTCCACGCCACAGTTGAATGATGAAATGCTCTTCCTAATTTCTATCGTTTAATGACTGTATAAACATGACATGAAATACTGTTTGGATGTCTTTTAACTGTAAATATGATTTTCATTATTTTACACAAAAAAAAAAAAAATACATTTTTGTTTTAAGGGTTGCTATACTAGCAAAGCAAGTCTACTCTGTGGAGTTCCCCAGGGCTCGATACCTGGACCATTACTATTTCTATATGAATGACTTATTTAATGTTTCAAATATTCTTACTCCCATTTGCTAATTACACAACCTTTGTTCTCACTCATCCATATTTCAATCCACTGATTAAGAATTCAAATGATAGTCTAATTGTTTAAGCTAATGGTTTAATTGAAACAAAATATATTTAAAAAAAATCTATATTTAGTGGTAGAGGATCAAAAATTACTATTGAGTGTTTTGAAGTGCCTCACATGTCAGTTTTTATTGCTGAAACATTAAGTTGAAAGAAACTGAGATGAAAAACTTTACTATGACTTAATTTACGAACTAAAGCTGTTTTGTCTCCCTCTGGTGGCTGAAGAAAGTGATTCTCCAATGAAGGACAAAAGCTGACTCTAACCATCAGGGGGGCGCTCTGACACACTGAATCATGATTGTGTATTTAATAGGTCACTAATTTTGCCAAGTAAAAACAACTTTTGTTGATCCTGGATCAACATTACTGTCAAAAAAAATAAACTTATCCCAATCCTTACCCTTAAATCTACCCCTACCTAAAATGGATTCCTAAAATCAGTGGGAAATGATAGCTGATTAACAAGGGTGTAGAAGCACCTAACCCTGATCATAAGCCTAAAACAGATATTTACAGATAAATTATCCCTCAAATCTGATTGGTTGATTGGAATGTTGCTCCAGAATCAACAAGGATGTTGATCCAGGAACATCTTGTACTTGGTGAAATCCCGCTCACCGTATTTCCTACACCATGACTGTAACATTTAATTGACACAATCAGACACATTAGAAATTATATGAATCATGTATTAACCAATACATTTTTTTACAGAGCAATGCCATTCTTTAAATGTAATAACATTTTCTTGAATCAAACCTACTATTATATAAAAAGTGTCCCCAAAACAAAGCAATAATTAACTTAATAGCAATGTTGCAAAATAACCCCAACTCTCAAAACTTCACAATCCCAACCTTTTAAAACAAAGGAACAGGAAGTACAATTTTGATTGAATTTACCCATTTGATGAAAAACATCCATTTTGCTGACCAATATTAGTTTGTTCAGGATGCCTTGCGGATTTCATTTTGAGCAAATTCTTCAGCCCAGTGCAAGATGTCTGTAATATCTGTGAGTTCGCCTGCTTTTCCTACACCTTTAGCCACATCAGTTGAGCCGTCTGCATTTCCTCCCAAGCGGGCACACACGGAATGAGCCCATTTAAGGGCCGAGTCACTGGCAGAGCCCTAGTAAGAGAGTATGAAGTCAGCGATCACATACCTGTGGTTATGTCATAATTGTGAGATTATGTGTCTGTGCTATACCTTGGGTACTTGGCAGGCACAAAGCACCTTCCCTGACACCTGCAGGTGAGACAACAACATGACCATGGAATCTGGAGAACTCTTGCTAAGCTGGAGCACAGTCTTCATCAGCACCTAAACAAGATCACATATGCACAAATTGTTTACACAAATGCAATCATCAGACACCACCACAGGGTAATAATTAATAGTAATTACCGATATTGAGTTTGTTTGAATCAAGTCCACCACCACAGGTTTATTAGAGTGTTTGACCAGCAGCTCTTTGGCTTTCAAGGCAGCCTGAATCAGGACAAAACAGAACATGTCAATAAAACCTTACTAAGCAGATGTGACAGAAATGAGTGACGCTTTCCAGGGGGTTATCACACATCCCCTAAAGCAGCTGTTGCCGGAAGTCAGTGATTTAGGTAAAAATTTTAAAACAAGAAATAGTTTTTTACAAAAACCCATCGATCTGCTTCAGAGGACATGTGATAAGCCCCTGGAGGTGTATAGGTTGGTTTTATGATGCAGTGCTTGTGGATATATCCGATTTAAGGAGCTTCAATATTACGTCCCCTTTCCACCAGCATTACCAAGCTTCAAAGAGCCAGGATACATTTTTAAAAATCTCAGAGTGTGTTCGATTGAAAGAAGAAAGTCAAATACACCTAGGATGGCTTGGGGATGAGTAAAATATGCCGTAATTTTCAGTCTTTAAGTATTTTAAGTATTCCTTTAGAATTCGTAATGGTGACTCTCATCGTTTACTCAGGAAAAAAGTCTATAGAGTGAATTTTTAGCCTACCTCTTTGATCTCCAGTTTTCTGATGGTGTTGTTAATAGTCTTCTGCATTGCTTTCAGCCGAGTCTGCAGCTCTCGCTTCTCCCATTGTGGGATAGGCGTGATATCAACTGCCTAAAACGCATTACACACAAAAGATATAGACCAATGAAATTCATAAATCACAAACTAGATTTACAATGAAGACGAGCAGTTATGGAGACTTGCATACATTCATTAGAAGGCCAACTTCTTTAGAGAGCCTTTGAGCTGCTGGTATAGACAGGGAGCTTGCAGCTCCTACCTGGACCGCCAGTGATGCCAACTCTTCTTGCATGTGTTGAGCCGTTTCACGAGCCTGAGTCACAGGACCAGTTAGTATCGCAGGAATCGAACTGGTACGCAAATGTGGATTTTGATATTCAAACCTTTTTGGCTTCATCTCCAGTAACGGCAAGGATACGGCTAATGCCTTTTACCATCTGTCGCTCAGACACAATAACGAAGTCTCTAATTGCTCCCGTCCTCAATAAATGCCTGATAAAAACAACAATATATTGTGACCTTGGTTTCAGCTTGGACAAAGTCAAATGTTTTGGTGGTTTGCCCAAAGGACAGGTTGCCAACCCTGTTACTAGAGGGCTACCATCCTGCAGAATGTAACAAAAAGTTTTGGACTTAATTGCTTTATTTTTTTAAAGCCATAGGTAGGTGTGTTGGAGGATGCAGGATGAAGTAGCTCTCCAGGAATAAGGCTGAATACTCTTGTTCCCAAAGAGTTCCAACAATTTCAAAAGAACCTTACGTGCCACAGCAAAGCTCCACTGAAGCTTGTTCAATGCTGTTTGAGTTAAGAAGATCTGAAACAGGCACCGCCACAGAAACTACTCGCACTGGGTCTGGATACACCTAAAACAAATAAGAGATTAAAACTTCACGTGTAGACTGTTTCTATCAACAGGGTGCAGGGTACCAACATGTCCTTTTTATTGGGGGGAATGGGACTAGAACTTTGGAGTGGAAAGATCATAGTCCATTAATTTTAAATCAGTGTTGCCTAATTCTGTTCCTAAAAGCATAGAGAACACAGACCACAAATATGACCCAAGAGTGGGAAGAACTTAAGTTGAAGTTTATATTCCTTTTTGACCCTATGTCCTAGTTTAAATAAAAAAATCAGTTTGTATTTACTTCCTCTCTTGTTGATCTGTTTTCAAAACCTCCTTTTGCCCTAGTACTGTGATACTGTGCATTATGGTCGTTAATGATAAGCTCCAAAATGTTATATTGGTATCAGGTTGGCACAGCAATCAGTTGGTTTTCATGGCTGCTGTATTGGAAATGAGAAACTGGCATTGATTCATCCCCACTTACCTCATCTATCGTTCTCAGACCGGTAATCTGTTTAGCTTTGGACAGAGGTATCTCCGCCATATACACCTCTATATTTTGACGAATGATGTCCTGGACCAACTTCTCAACTTGCTGTAGCTGAGACACACTCAGTGAGCCCTTTAAGCAAGCAAATGAAGATATATTTAAAAAATCTGGAAAAATCGTAAAATCACCAAGGCAGCCAATAAACCATTGTACCTTTACGCTGAAGTCAAAGCGAAGCCGTGAGGCAGCACAGTGAGACCCTTGCTGGCTAACAGAAGGACCTAGCAACTCCCGCAGAGCGAAGTTTAGCAAGTGTGTGGCCGTGTGCTTGACCATGCAGCCCATACGGTTTACCTAGAGTTGGAAATGCGCTTATTGTAAGGTTTCTGCATAATGTATTACGATGGCGTTAGTACTTTTGCTCCTACTGCTCTCACCTCATCTAAATGAAGTTGCACTTGGTCTCCAGTTCTCAGAGTCTCTGCTGCTGTGACCTGATGTACCACATAACCCCCAGCCAGACTGACAGACTTTACAGGGAACAGCACATCCTGCAAAGCATAAGCAGAAGGGTAAATCTTGTGCCTCTACATAAAAGTAAGACATCTCGGATGAAATGTGATCAATAACCTGCAGTCCATCCTTGGTGAAGAAACCCTGGTCGTGGGCCTGTCCACCCTTCTCTGCATAAAAGCTGGTCTGGTCTAGAATCACACCACAGTGCTGACCCTCACTCACCTCTGTAACCAGAGACCCATCACAGTAGAGTGCCAGGACTGACGCTCTGCAAGGCTGAAACACTAAAAAAAAAATCTTCTTCAGTCTGGCTGGTATCTCTCTGTCGTGCAGTTCCTTACGTGCTACAAGTGTTTTTTAGAGTGTTGCAGTGAGGTTACTGAGGTGCTTCCAAGTTTGTTTTGTGTGTGTTGCTGTGAGGTTACTGGTGTGTTCCGAGTATGTTCTACGTGTGTTGCAGTGAGGTTATCAAGGTATTCTGAGTATTTTTAGATTGTTGCTGTGAGGTTACTGAGGTGTTTCCAAGTTACTAAGCTGTTCATGGGGGTGGTTGTATGTCATAGTGCAGTTTTGGCACTTTTCCCACTTCATAGTACGGTACAGTACGGTACAGTACAGCTCACTTTTGGGGGGGTTTCCACTGGTAACAGTACCTGGTACCTGGTCCTTTTTTTAGTACCACCTTAACTGAGGTTCCAAGCGAGCCGAACCGTTACCAAAACGTGACATGTAAACTGTGTTGGTCACTGATTGGCCAGAGAAAATCGTCATTACTGCTTCACTGAACTTGCGACACGAGACACAACAGACCCGCTAGATTTAAATCAGTGCAGCCAGCGAAGGATCGGACACAACTGTTTTGTTTGAAGAAACGCACCTTTTTTGTATCAACCAAAAATGGCTGTTTCGTGGTTATTTTGAGGAAGTACAGATGTTCCTCTCATTGATAGCCGAGGAGCGGATCCAGCGAGAGCTTGATGGGGCGACGCGGAATGAAAAATACTCCATTGTTGTGTGTTT
>JAUCMU010000047.1:9455453-9477537 GCA_032275025.1 Enteromius treurensis | reverse complement strand
CGAGGAGCGGATCCAGCGAGAGCTTGATGGGGCGACGCGGAATGAAAAATACTCCATTGTTGTGTGTTTGTTTGTGGTGCGTTTACGATGATGTCACGGCAGTAGAGGCGGCACAACTATAACGACATGTGAATAATCCCGCCCACTCTAAAGCGGTACTAAACTGCATGGAAAATCAAACCGAGCCGAACTGAGCCGTGCCGAACCGAGTCGTACCACGCAGTGGAAAAGCGCCTTTTGTGTGTCAGGTGTTTAGAGTGTTTTTTAGAGTGTTGCTGTGAGGTTACTGAGGAATTCTGAGTATAGTGTGTTGCTGTGAGGTTACCAAGCTTTACCGAATGTTGTTTTAGTGTGTTGCGTTGAGATTACTGAGGTGTTTAGATTGTTTTTAGAGTGTTGCTGTGAGGTTACTGCGATTTTCCGAGTATAGTGTGGTGTTGTGCAGTTACTGAGGTGTTCCTAGGGTTTTTTTGTGCCATTTGTACAGTTTGTGTGTCAGGTGTTACAAGTGTTTTTAAGTGTGTTGCTATGACGTTTTGTGACACCGTGTCCTAACTACACCCGACTCGCAATAAAAGGTATTGGTCCTGAAAGGTCCCAACTAGCCGCAATTTTTAAATTAGAAACTGTTTCTATTTCCACGACATTGAGGCATACATACAAACTATATGACAGTAGAAAAAAGTAGATGTCCAATATAAGTTCAAATATCATATTACTTTATCTTATAGCCATACCGAAAGCAACAACAGACAGTTTACCTCAGATTTTGAAAATAAACAAAAGCAAAGATGACCGTTAAAACTCTGAACTGACTGCGACCCAATTAGTGATGTAGTGGACGGCACATTCAAGGGAACAGTTTATGGCAATCCAGTTTGGATCTTGGTGAACTAACATAAGCAAACTGTCCAACGCCCTCAGACAAAGATGCCAGGACAACGGCCAGATACCTCTTAGATGGCAAGAAGAAGACCTTTGGTTAAAGCCCAGAAGGAGAGGACTTCTTATAGGTCAAAAAGCAGTTTCTGCCCTTCACCCACCAACAGACTGACTTCTAAGGTTTTGGCCTTTGACTGCCAAATAAATCCCTTAGGATGCAGCAGCAGTGGATGAAACTAAGAGAGATCACAAGTTCCCTTCAAATCCATTCATAAATATGTTCTCAAACCTTAAACTGATGCAAACTACAACAAACACATCTTAAACCTTGTTGCTTAAGAGCCTGTCCACACGGAGACGCGTTTTGCTGTATACGTATACATTTTTTGTCGTATTGGTGTTTCGTCCACACGGATCTGGCGTTTTAGGAGACTGAAACCGTTATTTTTTGAAACCGGGTCCCTTCTTCTCCGTTTATAGTGTATCTCTATACAGCGCCCCATACTGGTTTGGCATATATACTACACCGTTTTCAGTGGTTTCGTGTTTATGCGATTTTTTTTCAGAACGAGGAAAAAAAATGATCGGATAGGGAACGCACCGGCTTCGTGTGGACGGAGTCTAAACCTTGTCACATCACGTGTAGTTAGGACACAGTGTTAGGTGTTACAAGTTTTTTTTTTTTTTAGTGTGTTGCTGTGAGGTTACCAAGGTGTTCAGAGTGTTTTGCTTTGATGTTACTGAGTGTTTTTTAGCATGTTGCTGTGAGTTTGCTGAGGTGTTCTGAGTATAGTGTATTGCTGTGAGGTTACTGAGGTTTTCAGAGTGTTTTTTTTTTGTTTGTTTTCAGAAAAAGTTTTTTGTGTGTGTGTTGCTGTGAGGTCACCAAGCTATACAGGATGTTTTTTTTAGTGTGTTGCTGGGACATTATTGAGTTGTTCAGAGTGATATTTTAGCATGTTGTTGTGAGGTTACAGAGGTGTTCCTAGTGTTTTTATTCTGTTATTTGCTTCAAAAAAAAAAAAAAAATTCAGTATTAAGTGTGGTCAGGACACAATTTTAAATATTTAGCTGCTTGACATTATCTTTTCACTCTCCAGTACCATATTTTCCATCAGTCCCCAGACTGTAACAGTATTTTGGGGAGTCGTCTGTGTGAGGAACTCCTTGACTTTGTAGCTCGGCCAGACTATGAAGATCCAGCTGGTCAACCCTATCTTCATCCTCCTCCTCTGACTGAGATCTCAACTGAGGAAACATATCTCCACAAAATTAAATGTACCCCCAAAATCAGAGCTTATTAATAAATGAGCCCATTTTACATCCACAAATCAGATATTGCATTAAGGAAAGCAAAATGCCATTGCAAGTACCTTTTCATATTCCTCTTTAAGCACTGCCATCTCTTTTTTATCAACAATCTTGCCCTTCTCCTCCAGCATCAGGTCAATGAGATCTAGAGGGAAGCCCAGGTTGCGGTGTAGCGACCAGGCAACCGAAGCTGATAAAAAAATAAAATAAAATAAAAAACAGAGTAAAAAAAAAAAAAAAACAGGGAAAGAAATATCAGCTAATCAGAAATTTTAAAATAGTTGGGACGGGAGCATGTTTATCATGAAGTAGAATCTACCTTCTTTTTTAAAACAGTTTGAAGACATCTAGACATCGAGGTTATGAGTTTCTGGAGTTTCTAGAATGCGGTCCCACTCTTGGGTGATATAAGTTTCCAGCTGCTAAAGAGTTTGTGTTCATTTTTTATGTATTTTTCTTTTAATGAAGCAGCAAATATGCTATATAGGTGAAAGATTTGCATATGCAGATGGCATTGTGGATTGTGTTTACCAACAGGGGTTTCTGGAAGTATTCCTGGGGCCATTTAGTAACAACAATGACAGAATCATGCCAATGAGTGTCGTCTGAGGGCCTGAAGACCATGGGCAAACAACCAAGGTCTTGTCTCTTAACAAAATACACACTAGATTTCTCCAATTTTTCTGAATCTTTTGATTATGTTATGCACTTTAGATGATATGAGATTTACAAAGCCTTTGCAATCTGACATTGAGGGAATTAATATTAAAATATCTTTTTACGCACACAGATTGAAAAGCCTCTGCCCATCTTTATTGACCCTGCCTCTCTAAAAAAAACCTTTTATGGTTAATCATGTTAAATACACAATGTCAATTAACTTAATTAGTGTCTAGATGTTCTCCCATCTGAATCTTTTCAAAATTTCAAAAGCCCTGTGCCACTTTTTTGAGACCTGTAGCAGGCATCAAATTTAAAACTAGCTCATTTAGTGGATTAAAGTGTAAAAATTCTCCATTTAAACCGTTGTTATATTATCAGTGTTCTGTTGTGAATAAAATATTGGCCAGTGTGAGCTAAAAAATTCAGTTTTCATTTTACTCAAAAAAAAAAAAAAAGATTTAACATTTCTCAGATTCCCAACATTTCTTGAATTCGGACTTTCACAGTTAAGATTACACAGCTTTGCAGGCTTTACCTGGAAAAACATTTGAGTCTTCGACTATATTGCCGAGGGTCCTGTCAATCACTCTTCTGCCCTGCTTCAGTGAGGACAGGAACTGGGCTTCATTCTGATTTATGAGATCCATGATCTACAGAGGAAGCACAACATCATTACTGCAGCTCTCAGTGCCACATGGTCCGATGCTAAAATCAATTCTGCATAATGAGTTTTAATTAATTCTTTTATAAGTTACGCAAAAGACAAAACAATTATTTAAAATAGAAATCCTATGCAACATTATAAATGTCTTCCCTCTAACTTTTGGTAGATATAATGCATCCCTGATAATTAACAATGTTCATTTATTTTTTAAATAACGTATAATTTTTTGTAAGAATTTGCCCGGTTGTAATAATTGTAATACTGTGGTGCTTTTTGAACATGCATACCCTCTCAGACTCTGTGGGAAGCTCAGGATAGGTATCTCCCTGGCAAAATGGGGAATAAGGAGAAAATATGAAACCTCACAGACAATGTAATGATAGCAGTAATAACTTGGTCATGCTCATCTCACCAGTATATGAGCTACAGTAGGCACTAGGCTTGCCAGAGCACCTTCAGGGGCCTGCAGCACTTCTGTAGAAAACCTTACAGCACGCCTCAAGATACGTCTCAGCACCAGCCTATCATAAGGAGAGAATATATTGCTAAATTTTATCCTTTAAATGACTCTGCATACTTTGATGAAGTCAGACTCACTCAGCGCCTGTCATTCCTGGATAAACTCCATCAGCGATGCACACGCTGAGTGTGCGAATGTGGTCGGCCACGACCCGATACGCCATGTCGACCTGACCCACATCGGCCTCTCCGGTCCTGCCCTGGTATGCAGGAGCCTTAGAGCACTGCATGCGCAAACAATAGAGGTAGTGTGGTTTAGCTTGCATTGAACCTGCAACATTATAACTGTAAGGGTTACATGAAGGTTAGAGACCTGGTGGATGGCTGACAATAGAGGTGTGAAAAGGTCTGTGTCGTAGTTAGACCGTTTCCCTTGCAAGACAGTCACCAGCCGTTCTAAACCCATCCCGGTATCCACACTGCACTGGGGCAGAGGTCGCAGGCTACCATTGACCTCCCTGCAACACAAATTCACATCTTCACTGTGTACATAATTGTTATTATCGGTATGTAAAGCTTTAACTATTTAAAAACATTTTGTTGATTTAAATAATGCTGAAATAACACACTCACACAAACATAACAATATCAGATGAAAGATTAAAAGTCAATAAAAAAAGTAATTAACTGAAAATATCAAAATGCAAGCTAATATAAATGTTTGGAAATAAAAATAGTAAAAC
This sequence comes from Enteromius treurensis, assembly GCA_032275025.1. Taxonomy (NCBI): domain Eukaryota; kingdom Metazoa; phylum Chordata; class Actinopteri; order Cypriniformes; family Cyprinidae; genus Enteromius; species Enteromius treurensis. The sequence goes on along the minus strand of JAUCMU010000047.1, from coordinate 9,472,815 downwards.
ATAAAATGTTGCATTCATAGAAAAAATAAAATAAAAACAAAATAGAAAAATTAAATAATAAAATTAACTAAGAAACAATAACATAAGGAACTTAAATGTTGCCACGGTTGAACCAAAACAAAACAAAACAAATACAATAAATAAAAAAAAACTGAAATAAACATGTATTAAACCTAAAAATTAAAGAAAGAGTAATACAAAAAAATAAAAAACATACAAAAAGGACGTGTCAAAAAAAAATATTTAAATGAAAAACACAGTTAAATAAAAATAACAAATGAAAAACTTAATTAAATTATGTGTAAGTTAGACTTTTTCCAACTCATTTTGGTAATACCTACAATAAATACAAAAAAAAAATACTAAAAAGATGAAAACTGAAAATATAAAAATAAAAGTAATTCCAAAAATTCAAGTGCCCCATTACATCATTTCCAACATTGCAGATCATTTACATTTACATACAGCTACATTACACATTGCATGAAAGGCAAAGTTGTTAAGTGTACGATAAATAAAGTTATCGTCTCCCAAAATAAAGAACTGACTCTAAACAGCCTAAACGAGTCGTTAGTAATTCGAATCCCACTTCAGAAACACCAACACGTCCCGGCGTAACACATTCGCAATATGTCTAACCTGTTATGCTGCATAAATACTAGATTCCAAATTTCCACTACATCCGGACTGTCAGCGTTGACCAGTGAGGCTGCGTTCCGATACCCAACGTGATCGTAGTGAATCTCTGTGCAGGGGCCACATGGACCCGTCTCGCCCATCTCCCAGAAGTTATCCTTCATTCCGAACGGCAACACGTGATCCGGCCGCACTCTGCACGCAAACACCACAACAATTCAGTGAGTCTCCGATAGAAAACTAACGCGTTTGCCAATTTCGCTTTGCGCTTAGTTGAACGTACCCCATGCTGAGCCAGATTTGTCGCGTCTCGTCATCGGCAGGAAGTCCATTCGCCGCGTCTCCAGAGAAGTACGAGACGTACAGGCGATCTGCAGGAATGCCGTACTCTTCCGTTAAAAGACGCCAGGCCATTGCACAGGCTTCCACCTGGATTATGAGTAATGAATTAATTCAAAATACATTAAGTCCCGTTCACACCAAGCATGATAATGATAAAGTTCTTGTAGGAACGCAATAGTTCTTCAAGAAAACAGATGTTTTGTGAGAGATTGCCAAGTTTCTTGTTATTTTTTCATTACCATGTAACATACACATGACAACGATAATAACTTTTGCATGATGAAGATGTTTTTATTTAAAACTCATTGCGCTGCTTTTACGGGGAAGGAAACATCCACACATCACAATTAAAAAAAACAAAAAAGCCTCATTAAATGAACTCAATTATTGGCCAAACCTTAAAGTAGTCACCAAACGACCAGTTCCCCAGCATCTCGAAGAAGGTGTGATGGTACACGTCCTTCCCCACATCCTCCAGGTCGTTGTGTTTGCCTCCGGCGCGGACACACTTCTGACTGTTCACCACCCGCCGGTACGATGCCATCTCACTGCAGGGGTCCGGACAGCCCAGGAGAATGGGCTTAAACTACAGGACAACACAGACCATGATAACCTACCATCAAAATTATTATTACAGAAGACAGTCTCACACACAAAAAAACACTTAAACCTCTCTTAAAGCAATTTCTAATTCTTTTCACTTTAAAAAAAAAAAAAGTACAATGTTTTTTTAGACAGATTTACCTTTGAATATTTTGACAAGTTAATATTTTTTATTCATTGTGTCGCTGTAAAATGATTAATTGTGATTAAATGTGTAAAAACTAAAGGTTTTTGTTTACATAATATATAATTGTGCATGTACCTTGTATATTTATTATTTATATATAAATAAAAACTTATCTCACACAGTATATATATTTTGAAATGTATATACATAAATAAATATAAATAATTATATAATGTATTGTATGTATATAGAAATACACACACACACACATTTAATACAGATTAACTTATTTTTCTTACCTATACATGCATTATAAACACCTACAGTATACACACATATATTATGTAAACAAAAAATTATTAATTGTTTGACAGCTCTAGACATACAATAAAAATACATTGTATGGGTCAAAATTATCTTTTTTTTTACCAAAAAAAAAATCATTAGGATGTAAAGATCCCATTCCATGAAAACATATCAATATTTAATTTTTGATTAGTAATATAATTTACTTAATATATATAAATAACTTAATTTAATAATTAATAATTGCTAAGAACTTAATTTAGTGTTAACTTTAAATGTGATATCTTTTTGCACCCAGATTGTACGTCTGCCAAATATTGTCCTGTGTTTTGTGGTCCAGGTTTACACATAACAATTCAAGATCTAGTACTCTTTTGTTAATATAGTTACGCAGTTTTTCAATTGTTCAAATATAACAATTCCTGAAAACGATTTTATGAACCTAATAAAGAGCAAATATTATCACCATCATTTAATTTGATCACCATCCACAATATAATATTTCAATGTGCAAAGCATATATTTCTCCTTACACATACAATGCTGCTACGTGCAGCACCATTCAACAAAACAACGTTGTACTTTGACGTGTTTGTTGGTTATTGTGGTTGTATCTTTGTGCTTGTGTAGTGACTGTTGACAGTGTACCTGGTTCATCCCTGCGTTGACGAACAGAAGACTGGGGTCTCCTCTCGGACGCACGGGGGAGGACGCCACAACCCGGTGTTCATAACCTTCCTTGAAAAAGTCGATAAACTTCCGCCGTACTCTTTTAGATGTGAATTCTTTATGAGAATTGGAGTAAGAGCGGGCCGAGCACCGTCTTACACACGCGGATATAACACTTAATTTAACATTTAAAAGCGCACAGTGGAGCTGTTTCACCAGCCCTATGCGCGCAGCCATCTTGCCGCCGCGTCACAGCTTCAAACAGCAGCATCCAATCAGCGACAAGAATGAAACTGAAACCAAACATGTTGATTAATATGCTCTAAATAATTTAAAAAAACGATGTTAAACATATAGAAGTGCTGTGTTAAATATAGGAGTACATTTAAAATATGATATATAAAACAAGATGGTAAAACTTTACTTTTAAGGTGTACTTGTAAACATTACATACTGTAAAATTACAATGAATTATGGACAACCCAAATGCAAGTAACCCTAATCCTAACATCAGAATTGAATGATTTACATCCAATTCTCTTTTTTGTTTGGTTAATAATATGGGGTGCTGTGTGTACACTGAGGGAAAAAATTAAATTGAACGATTTTAGCAAATGGCTCCAATATAACAAGGAGTGAAAAATGTAAGGGGGTCTGAATACTTTCCGTACCCACTGTATAACAGAATGTACTTGAAATAGAATAGTCTTGCAAAAACACATTTTCTTACCCCAAACTTTTCAGTAGTAGTTCAGAAGTAATCATAAAACTGTATTTATTTAAAATAGAACAGTATAACAGAATATTTATTTAAATGCCTTTACAGCTACTAAGCATCCATGTAAAACAAGTATTTATTCTTTTTAAAAAATAACAAGAAACTTACCAATAGTATACAGTAATATTAAAATAGTATTTATTGAAATAGAATAGCATAACAGAACAGTAATTTAAATGATCGACATGTTTAGTTTATCAATTTAATGAATCCTTTAATAAAAGGATGCTCTTTATTTCTTCAAAAAATAATGAAAATTAAAACTAATTTATTTGCAATGTAACTGAATAATAATTTCAATATAATTTAAGTCCTTATTAAAAAAGTATTCATTTACCTTTTCTAAAAAGTAGCCAAAGTTTAATCAACTTGATAATTGTAAACTACTCGTAAGAAAACACCAACCCACAAGTCTAAGCATACACTTTATTATTATTATTATTATTATATGATCACATTAGTTACCAGCCGACTACAAAAGTGTAGTAGCTTGTGTTGCATTGCTGCATTATGAAATGTTCCTTCCTTTGACCCTCGAGAGAACATGCAAACAAAAGATAAAAAGAGCGCTTGCACAAGTCATCGCGTGTCTTTCACTCGAGCACGACTCTCTCTTAACACTGCGAGCGGTTTAACTTTAGGAGATGTGTTCAGTCACCTCATGACGGCTCCGACAAAAGTCACAAATACATGGTTATGCTTCATCCCTTAACAATCCTCACTGGCTAATAACAGTCAGCATATTTGCTACAGTCACAGAGAATACAAAAGTAAATAATGCATAAGAACAATTAAGGCACTTGGGTTGTCGGGTTGATTCTGTCAAACAGACGTCCCTTCTTTTGACTCTTCGGCTTCCTGTTGACAGAACAAAAGAAAATGTAAATGTTTCTGATACATTACATGTGAAATAAACGCTCAGGTAAGATTGACAGCCTTATATTTGGGTTTGTTTGGAAAGCGTTTATAATGTACCTTGCCGTGTAACTGTTCCTGCAGGTTTTTCACCGTCTCTTTGTCCAGCTCTTCTTGAGTGCTCTTCAGGAGCTGTTGAAGTTTAGCGGCTGCTTGGCCGAGGTCTCGCGTCAGCTTCTTCTCTTTCTCCAGCCTCTCCTGATACAGACACATGCAAAACACACACTGTTAGAGATCCTGCATCTGATGGTTTGGACTTAAGATGAAGATGATGTGTTGGACGAACCTTTAGCTCTTCAGATGGTCCTTCTCCAGCAGCTTTCAACTCTTCTAACTGAGTCTCCAGATCCCTGACGCACTTCTGAGCCTAAGAGCAGAAACACACCAAGAACTTCAATTTATCTAGCCTACATAATATTCTCAATAAAATGTAACTTAAAATATTATTATTAATAATAATAATAATAATAATAATAATAATAATAGTTTTTTTTATATAAATAAAAAAGGGCAATTAAATGTTAAAAAAAAATATATATATATATATATATATATAATTTCACAAACATTTCAATATCTTGATTCAAAATGAAATCACAACACCATAAATCAAATTCAAAATGAAATCACAACACCATAAATCAAATCAATCGAAATTTAAGTATAACTTCATAACTTAAGTAGTACTTAATCACATTCAAAATAAATAATATAGTTAATTAGTATTATTATTATTAATAATTATTATGTATATAAAAATACACCAACATGCTTTTAATAGAAATATACAAAAAAAAGTAATAATAATATAAAGATTGTTGTCCAGCACTAAATATCAAATGAACACAAAAGAAAAAAGATAAAAATCTAATTAAATAATTGGAAATAAAAAAATAAATAAAAATATATTTATATATTATATAATTATAAGTATTCAAACCAAAATAAAAAAATGTAATTAAATACCGACAACTGCGTAAATATATATATATATTTTTTTTTATTGAAACATTAATTAGTTTGACATTGATTTAATTAATTAATTGATAGATTATCTTAATAAACCTTACATTAAAATGAAAGAAAATCAATAAGAAAAAAAATATCATAAAACGAATTAAATTAATAAAAAACATTTTTTAAAAAAAAGAGTAAAAATAAAGTAAATCAAATTCAGTTCACATGATAAAAACATTGAATAAAAATGTAAGTTTATAATAAAGTTAATTTAATACAGAAAATGTGTTAATTTGAAATAAATCTAAATACATTTTAAATTAAAATTAAATTAAAAAGAAATTCAATGAGGCAAAAAAAAAAAAAAGATGCCATAATACTAACTAAAATTTTAGTAATATGAACAACAAAAAAAGAAAAGAAAAAGAAATTTAATATAACTTAAAACACACAAGTTAAACCAACATAGAATTAAGCGTAGCCTAAATCAATCAAGTAAATCCAAATCAAAATAAACTCAAATAATCAAATTAAATTCTAAACCATTAAAGTTCGTTTTTATTTAAAATAACATTAATGTTGGTCTTTTTGCCATTTTTATTTTTTGTTTACATTTATTAATATTAAATTGTCATAGCTTTGATATAGTCATCCAGCATGAAGAGATCCAAACAGCCCTCTAAAATGCATCACCTGTTCATAGTTGCTTGCAACCTGCTGTTGAATGTCCTCTTCTGTCTGCAGTTTATCAGTTGCCTCCTCCAGCTGTGTCTTTACCTGTAAAGTTTAGACATCGGTGAGTATCAGATCACAATACCCACACACAGCAGGACACAACAGCATATACATGTACACGTGTGCACAAAACAAACAAAAGCATGCCAGTGAGCCGTCTTCAGGCCAGGCTGCACATAATACAGAAGACATGCTACACCCTCCTTCACCAACAGACTTTTATGAAAGACAAAGAACACAGGATGCACAAAACACACACTGCAAATGAAAACAGATGCAGTTAATACACGCACAACCGGTATTGACCTGAGTGGACTGTGCGCTCTCGTCGCCCTGTTTTTGTCGAGTCACCTCCTGTAGCTCCTGCCTGACCTGTAACGCACAGCGGTCATTCAAGTAGAAAGCCTCATGTGCAAAGTGAGACAAACTAATGTTAAACTCACCAGAGAAAGTTCTGCTCTCTTTTGCTGAGCCTCTGCTTGAGCTGATAGCAGCTGGACCTGAGCTTCTGATAGCAATGCCTTCAGCTGAAGAGAATATGAAGAAAGAGCATCTTGACTGAGACTTCTTTTCTTCAATAAAACGTACTTTATTTAGTGCTGTCAAATGATTAATTGCAATTAATTGCATCCAAATTAAATGTTTTAGTTCACACAGTGCATACGTGTGTGTAGGTGTGTGTGCTGTGTGTATATGTATATGTAAACACAGTTATGCACATGACACATGCACATTTTTAAGAAAAATATGTTGTATTTGTATATTAAATCTAAAATAAATTTTATAAATATAAATATATACATTAAGTACACAATATACACTGTGTGTGTTTGTGTGCGCACACATTTATTAATTTATTTTTAATTTTTTTATTATTATTTTGGATGCAATCATTTGTCAGCACTAATTAAAAAAAACTCAAATAAATCTGAATAAAATGAAATGGAATTAAGTAAAATGAATTAATAAATAAATAAAAATAGTTTATTTAATTTAAAAACACCTTCAAAATAAACCAAGATCTGCCAAAATGGAAATGTAAATGAAAATTAAATGCAAAAAAAAAAAATATTCTGGTAATATTATAGTATAGTAACAATTACAGTAAAATTATAGTTACAAGTAAAACTCAGTGTTTTCATTTTAACCATTTAATGTAGAATGAAATCACATAAAAATAAATCAATATTAACCAAAACAGAATAAAGTGAAAAGGTCAAATAAACAACAACAAAAACCTACCTTTAATAATTAAAAATTGAATTAAATTTTTATCTCTTAAACATACATATAAACAACATTCAAATACATTTTTAATAAAAAAAATTCTAATTAATCACCTAATTCTGTGATTAATGAGGGGGGGGGGTGAGTCGTTTTACCTGAGACATCTCCTCTGCGTACATTTGACTGATGGTTATGGACTCCAGTTGTTTCTCCAGCTGTGCTTCCAAAAGCATCACCTGCCCCTTCAGCTGCAAGGAACAGAGAAACCACAAGTGTTGTTACATCAGCGTGAAGTTTCCCTCGCTTTTCACAGAAAAAAAAACCAATCGTAAGTGTTAATTTTTCCAAAATTCAGATTTACACATGATCTGAAAGTTGAATAAATAAGTTTCCCATTGATGTATGATAGGGTAATATTTGACCGAGATACAACTATATGAAAATCTGGAATCTGAGGGTACAGAAAAATCTAAATGCTGAAAAAAAAAACAAAAAAAAAAAACTTTAAAGCGGTCCAAATGAAGATCTTATCAATGCATTAAGTTAATATATTTTCGGTAAGAAATTGACTAAATGCATTCATGAAACATGGTCTTTCCTTACCATCCTAAGGATTTTTGGCAAAAAAGAAAAATCCATCATTTTGACCCATACAATGTATTTTTGGCTATTGCTAGAAATATACCCCAGCGACTTAAGACTGGTTTTGTGGTCCAGGGTCACAATTGGTTTTAAAGCAACAAGAGTAAAAAATTTGAAAAGCAAGTAGCCAAAACTGAAGAACTGTGCTAAATGTGGCCACGCACCTGATCTGTGTCTTGTCTTTCCACATTTATCTTCTCCATTGCCTCCTCAAGGACCTTCACCTGATCCAGGGCCTGTGGGAGATGCATTTATCTTAAGCACAACAGCTTGCATGTAGTTAACGGTCACAGAAATACAGAATCAGTGAAAGATGTTCCTACCGCCTGTTTTTGCTGCTCGGCATCTGAAATCTTCGACTTCCACTCGAGCTCGCCGTCCTCCACACTCTTCTGCAGAACTTTCAGCATGCTCTCCTGTAAAAAACATTTACCAAAACATTTTTGTTATTTATGAAGGTAACATTCATAGAACAAGTGATAAATAATTCATGTTTTATTCTACAGCGATGGCTTTGTACAGACGTTTCTAGATTGTGAAATTATGTGTATGTCACTGTACCGTTTCACCGAGAGTTGATCTGTACTGTTCACACTCGGCCTGGAGTGACTTCTGGCTCTCCTCTGATAGAGCGAGCTTCTGCTGCAGATCCTGACACATGTTAACATGAGATATAAGGTGAGGAAAAACCACGAATTGCAGGTTTGTGTTCACAGAGAGGATCTCTTACCGTCGAATCTGAGCTTGAAACGGTGTTGAGATGTTCTGCTGGACTCTGTTGACTGTGTGTTAGAGTCTTCTGTGCTTCATGTGTGAATGCTTCCAGCCAGTTCGACTACAACACACATATTTAAAGTGAAATTACCCATACCTGCTCAAATTTTACAGTTATACCTTTCTTTAACCAAAAAAGGCAAGTTCTAACCTGGTGTGTTTCTATGCTGATGTGAGGGAAGAGCTTCTGGAAGGTGTTTCTGGTGTCTGTCTGGAAAGAGCTCAGCTGCTGCTCAATTTCACTCTACACAGACACACACACGCCTTTGATCACCACATGAAACTGAAAAATGCTACAAGGAAGTTGTCGTTTTAGCCAACTACAGCATTTTGATGATAACGAACACCCGGTTCTTCATGGTCTTTGTGTATTGTGGAGATATACAATTGAGTGTGTGTTTATACTGTGTGTGTGTGTATATCTGGGTTACCTGTGCGGCTTTGGCTTGGCTCACTCTTTCTTCACTCAGCTTCTCAGCAGCAGACAGAGCCTCCACCGCGGCATAGTTCTTCTCGCGCAGTTCCTGAACACACACCGACACACCACAATTAAGATGCAAGATGGATGGAATAAGGGGATATATAGTTATGACCTGGCAGATATTTCAGTGCAGATATGGATATATCTGTAGAGCATGAACCAATGGGTTGGGTTGATATGACAAGAAAGGTAGTTGTAAACGGACAGATAGGTAGATATGTACAAGTTGGATAAGTATGGATGGAAGGGTGAAGTAGAGATGGACTCACATTGCTCTTGGCCTTCATTCTCTCCATCTCTTCTTTAAGCTGTTGAAGTTCTTCCTCCAGCGAGATCATGCATGCGTCCTTCTCCAGACTGAAAGCACAAAACCAAATGTTATTACCAGAAGCAGAAATGGGGGGAAAAAGGTGGTGAATATCTAAAAAAAAAAACTAAAAAAAAAAAAAAAACTTGCTTACCTCTCAAATGGCGGCTCTGCTTCAGTTTTCTCAGCCTGTTGATATACAATTATAAAATCTATTAATATGTATTAGACGCATGCAAATATTATTAGTTAATCAAATGCTCCACTCACACTTTCCATCTTTTCCAGCTGAGCCTGTAGAGATGCCACCAAATCCTCTTTTTCTGTTAGACTAATGGATAGAGTGAAACCAAATCAATCCAAATTGTCTACAAAATATACTTAAAAGAAAACATCCGCTGTATTCTATACCTAGTTTTAAGCTGGTCAATCTCTGCGGTGTATTCCCTCCGTTCAGTGTCAGCCTCATTTACCCTGAAAAACACATCCACCTTTGGATCAGAGACTAGAGAGCTCTAGTTCTAGTAACAGAAGACGCTCATTCAGATGCTCACTTCAGAAGATGATCTTCATTCAAAAATCAATTCAATTCAACAAAGACATTTACATTTATTCATTTAGCATCAAAGACCATACCTATTCTGAGTTTCCTCAGCCTGAGTTCTCTTTACTGTGTCAAGCTCCTCCCTCAGCTGATTAAACTCCGCCTCCAGTGATGTCAGCTGATCCTCCCGCTCTTTCAGGCTTTCCACAAATACATAAAAATACTCATGAAACCATTATACTTTGAATCACTGCATTTTAGTTATTTTTTCTACAGTTTATTCAAATCAAATGAGTTCACATTACCTGCTCCTCAACTGTTCAACCTCCTTCTGCAAAGAAAGGGATGAGAGGAGGTTTATTTTTCATTCCAAAAATTACACGCAGTACAGCATCTGATATGGACCTGGTGTTGGTGCATTGCTAAGGAAACCGTATCATAGAGTAGCAAATATCTGTACCTGGATCTCAGCCTGTGCTGTTGCTTCCATCTCCACAGAGGGCTTTTCCTCAGTAACCGCTGCTGACTGAGACAACTTTGCTTTTAATATCTCCAGCTCCTCACATCTGTCTTTCAGCTCTGTCTCTGTGGCACGCATTCGCTCCTGGAGTTCTGTAAACATAAGTCATTTCTGCCTTAAAATCACAAAAACATGAAATAGAACATGGCTGCTTTAAATGTCTACTACAGCTCACGGTTTCCATCTGGGGGCTGAGCCAAGGAAACACTCATATTCATATTAGATGAAAGAAGGTGTGTGTGCATGTGTGTACTAACCGGTGAGAGACTTGGCTTGGCCTTTTGCTGCGTCTACTTGAGACTGAAGGGTGGTGCTGCCGTGCTGAGCCTCACAGAGTTCCTCATTGACGCGATCCAACTTCTTCTGCAGAGCCTGCTCTGCTTCCACATGGGACGCCTAAACACAGACGAAGAGGGTAGTCAAAGAAAAGGTTACCTCAAAGCAGTCATATGTTTACAAAGCCAAAATTAAAGCTATTGTACAACCACGATTGGAGTATAGTGAAATATAGTGCTTTTTGTCCTTTGTGGAACCTGACAGTCAATGTTTATCATTAACTTTCATTGTATAAAATAATGCAAGTCATGTAGGTCTGGTGCAACATACTGTAAAGTAACAATATCTCCATTTTTAGTAAACTATCAGATTGATATCAAGGAGTTTTAACCACAGTGGTTTACATTTCATGCATTGCTAAGCTGAAGATGTACAATTAAAACAATAAAAAAAAATAGCCACCCACACAGAGATGAACATAAACAGATAAAATGTCCTGAGAAAAATGCAAGGCATCACAAAAAAGCAGACAGGCATTGCTTTTATAGGCTGCATATATGGTGGAATTCATGGTACAAAGACCACAACCACCTCAAAGACATGAGATAACAGGAAAGGGGTCAGAGGTCAGGGCTTACTTTTGTTTGTGCTAAATGTTCTTCAGCAGTGGCCATCTTGGTTTCCAGAGACTTCCTGCGCTCTTCTTCGGTATGCAGAGCGGCCGTGCGTTCTTTTAGCTCTCGGTTAAGACGCACACAATCCTGACGCAACTTTGCCAACTCTGCATTCTGCCTGTATGCATGAGAAAAACCATTTTGCATAAAAGGAATGGCGAGATGCATTTTAAGGTTTGAGGTGTATAGATGGTCCAGTTCAAAGAAACTCATGTTCGCGTCTCTGGTCTATAGGCTCTTTCTGTTCAGGTTATTGGATTTTTCCCAACTAGTTTGAAATCTAATATACCTTCTTTATGTCCAAAGGGGAGTGGAAAGAGTTACTCCAAAGTTTTACACTTCATTGGTTACGATGCAATGTTTAAAGGGACTCTAAGCAGAATACCTGCTTTCAGCTTGGCTGGTGGCTTGGTTGAGGGCATCTCGGAGAATAGAGTTCTCTTGTTGCAGACGGGCCAGCTGAGCATTGGGTCCGTTCTCTAACTGCTCTTGCAGGCTTTGGATCTGTGGCCACACACACAAACAAAGCATTTAATAACCTGACAACATACCCAGCATAGCGAGAAGGAAAGTGTAAGAGGCTGGTGACGTCTGACCTTGCTGTTGAACTGTTGTGTCTCGTTGACATGCTCCTGGTAGGAAGCCTGCATACGAGCCTGAAGAGCTGCAATCTCCTGGCCACGGGTGCTCAGCTCAGAACTCATGCGGGTCTCTGTGGCTGTCATCTTGGTCTTTGCGGAACTCAGCTCCTGATAGCCAGAGCAATGACAGTTGGAGATCAGATTAATCAACAAGATCCTCAAGAATCATGTCAAATTAGCAAATTGATCAATGTCATTTTTAGTCCTAGGACAACATTCGTATCCACCAATCAGATTTGCAAAATAGGGAGGGGATAGGGTCATAGCTAAGGCATTACAGTTAAGGATAGGGTAATCTCAACCAATTAAATCTCTGTTTTTAAAGTAGTTGAAGGTTATAGTATGGGGATTTTGAAAAGAACATTGCTCTTTCCATCCATCCATCTTCCACAACGTATGTCCTCTGTAGAGTTGTAGGGATGCTGGAGATTATCTTACCCATCTACGAATTGTAGGCAGGGAAACTCCCTGGATGGATGGCCAATTCTACAAACAACATTGCCCCAGGACCAACAAAGGATTGTCTTCAGCAGTCACTCAAGACCTTGCTCTGAAGCATGAGTAGAAACTAGTTTGAACCTCATTTATTTAGCTATAACACGCTTGCGGGTATCACCTTGGTAAGCTCTTTGACACGAGTCTTGGCTGCAGCTACATTGCCCTGCTCAGCGGTCAGCTGCTTTTCCTTCTCCTCCAGCTGCTTCTTCAGTGCCGCCAATGGGTCACCCTTCTGAGATGCCTGCAAATAAGAATGAACGAAATATAAAAGCTAGCAAAAAGAGACAAGTATTAAGGGTTTGCAGAGCGTTTGACCAGATGTAGAGTTTGTACCAGTTGCCAGGAGTCCTTTCCTGCCTTCTTGCTGATGATCTCAAAGAGTTTCTGGGTCTCTGACTCGCTAAACGCTGCAGTATTCAGACTGGAGATCAGGTTTTTATATGGTGATGGCTGGGGGACACTGACCGTTTCCACAGAAGCCACTTAAAAGAAATTCAAAATTATGATGGACTGATGAGGGTACTGCAAAGAGTGCAAGTTGGAGCATTTATTACAGCTGTCCGAGTAGGATTTGTCCAAAGGATACTCACCTGGCTCAGCCTTCTTCTTAGACTTCTTCTTGGTTGGAGCTTCAATTTTGGGTTCTTCAGCTTTAGGGGGAGCAGCAACCTCAGGGGCGACGGCTGCTTTCAGTGCCACCTCTGCAACCACCGCCTCCTCCTTGACTACAACTTCTGGGACCTCCACAGGTTTGACAGGAGCTGGTTCCACCTTGGCCACCTTCTTCTTTTTCTTCTCCTTGGGAGAAGGAGCAAGCGGGGCCACCACAGCACTTACAGTGGGAGGGACAGGACACTCAACAATCTTAGGAGCTGGTTCAGGTAAAACTGGCTTAGGTTTAACTTCAGGTTCAGGCTCGGGAACAGGTTCAGGTTGGGGTTCTGGTTCAACTTGGGGTACTGCTTTGGGCTCACTGTTCTCAACCACAGGTTCAAGGATAGGCTCAGGCTCACTTTCTGAGAGGTTTCCATTTGGCTTCTCATCCTTCTTCTTGGCCTTGTTTTTCTTTTCAGATGTCTTTTTCTTCTTGTCAGAGCGTTGGGGTTGGATCTTGCTTGAGTCTTGCCGCTGTTTGGCCAGGGCCTCCTCATAAGAGGTCTCTTTCATTGAAAAAGTTGACACAAGCGTAATGCCAATGGCAGAGAACACCATGAAGCCACCAAACACCACAATTCCCAGAGTTTGAGGGTCGTACACATCCATCTTTGCTCAGTCCTGTCCTTCTGAATCCTGATCCTACAAATATGCAAATAAGGACTGTTTAATGCAATGGACGTTTTAATGTTAATAACAACATCCTGGCTTTTCATACAAGTGCCAAGAACCATTTTACACAAAAACTCAGTGTTTCTTGGAGTACATAAAAAGCAATGCTAAAATATTTCATGCATTTCTACATCCTAACATTTACACTCAAACAAATGTCCCAATCAATAAGTTCTGTCCAGTTTTTAATGAATACATATAGTCCTTTAAAATATTTTCACACGGAAGATGCACAAGTTTTGTTACAAATGCCTTTTGGACTTGATACTGCCACATATATGCGTGGATGCAGCATCAAGAAAAAGCAAAAGCTTTCAGTCTACTGACACAAATATCCTACAAGCATGTTTGTCCGTATACGTTATTAAATCTGCCTGGTTGTGTATCAACATTCATGCATTCAGTTTACAAAGAAGGGACAAAAAAGATGAAGATCTACACCAAAAAAGAAAAAGCACCTGGTTGCACAGTGCTGAGTGGATGGCAGTAAAAAATTACGCCTTGCTCTTGAGACAGTGTGAAAAATCTCTTCCTCTTGCAAATTTTGAGAAAAGTTCTTTTCACGGAAGCCGCCCACTCCATAACCTTTGCCCACTTCAGTTCAGGTTATGCAACACACAACAGAGACTACACTCCCTCATTCTTACACAGAGAGGCATACATTCAGTTTTGAGGGGACAGGTCTGTGTGCAGCAGACCACAATAACCTTCCCCCAACTTCACGTTTGCACTAGCCAATGCAACTCTTGCCTGGAATTTCTATAGAAGGGGTCTCTAAACATCTGCCCTTTGGGCACTTAAGTAAGGGGGGACAGCTGACTAAGCTTAAAAGAAATCCTCTTTACAGCATATAACTTAACATATCCATTATAATTTAAAAACGGCTTTGTTTTTATAGAAGAGCCTCAAGGAATACCTACAAAAGGCCTTGTGGTGGTGCTATAACACAGTGATGATATGAGATGGCATTAAACAATTACCATGGTATTTATAAGGTACTTCAAAGAAAACCATAGTATTAACATAGTGCTTGTCCAAATAATAATTAAAAAATAAAAAAAATAAAAAGTTTTTTTTGTGAAAACTTGTCAAATGTGATCATGAGCAACTCAGATCTAGCTGTGGTAAAAATATAGAAAAATTTGGAACACATTTAACAACAGTTGTTACAAAACCCTTTTTTCCCGCAAATATTTTCCTGAAATTATCACAATTTTGGATCCACATGTGACACCCAGCAGAGAGAGAGAGGACTTGGCAGACAGGAAATGCGGAGTTCCTATATGCAGGACACATACTCCACATCTGAATGAAAGTGGGCTGCTTTCCTACGCCGGACATTAACCCTTTCAGGAAAAACTGCTGACGTTACATAATAACTGCCAGCGGCATTCCATCTCTTTACAACTTATTAAGCAAAGTCGGGCTAATATCCTCAATTTAACTATTTATTTAGTTTGATCCAACCATTAATTCTTTTTAAATCCTCTCTGCCACTAAGCCTCACAAATCAAAGAGAATCTTAAGATACATTTTCATGAAGAATACAAGGAAAGGCAATCAGAACATGTGTCAAATGTGAATTTGACCAAGCAATTTGGATGTAATTACGTGTTAAAAGGATTAAAAACTTACATACAAGGATGAAAAAACATTTTAATATTTTAAATCAAATGCAAAAGACACACGGGAGACAATCCCGCTACTCAAATGCGTACAAAGCAAGCAAAGCAAGACGTTAAAAGAAAGTCTGAATCGATAAAGTAAATAAAAGCATACTCCAGCGCAGAAGAAACGGGCTCTGGATCAGATCAGCACAAGTTCAAACTACTTGAGGGTGCAACTTATTTCCAAACACAACTAACAAGGATAACACCAAGTCAGACTGACTAAAAATGTCAGAGAATCTTGCTTACGTGGTTAAAAAAATAAAATAAAATTTAAAAAAAACCTAAACACACAAGAGTGATAAAAGCGTGCGCTTACCTGCGGCCAAACTCACAGTGATAAAGAATCGCCGCTGACTTTTGGAGTCGTGGCACTTTTAGCGAGTTGGCTTACCGCCCGCCTGTGAAGCCGATACGCGACCTCATGCTAGCATCTGATTGGATGAACGCCTGTCAATCAAAGCTCTTTAAACCAACCGCGTCACGCGTAGTATCCAAAAGCACGCGGTGGGAAGCGCGGAGGGGCTGTGAGTATTCGGAGGGATGTAGAATGATGAAAGCATTTGAAATATAAACACAAATTAATAAGGTCGTCATTTAAAAGCATTGTATAAGCATTAAAAATTAATATCACCATTAAAAAGTATGGTATCACACGGAGACAAGTCGGTATGCTATGCTAGTTTGATATTTCAGGAAGTTTGGGCTAACGTAACGTTAGCTGTCACACTTTTTGAGGAATGGGAGAACTTTTCTGGGATAGTTCCACCTCTCTTTTTAAAGAACCCTTAAACTATCAGTCAGGTTGTGGAGATTTCATTAAAATTATCAACACCATATGGTTATCGTCATCATTCCTTTATGTAGCACAAACGGTGCGAAAAGATTATTTAGGGTTACTCAATGTTAGGGGTTACGCGCTTGCCGTAGAAAATTAACGCCGTTATTTGAGAGTTACGTAGCATTTACTGTCAGCCTTGACTGAACAAGAAGGGGAGAAAAGTGGGAAATGTGCTAGCTTGCGATTGCAAAACACATTATCTTTCGCCTATCAGCTTGAATAAAGCTTAAATGGCAATATGTTCCTCTCAGGAGTGTGTAGGTGATGTAATTATTAGCTCTGGAAAGACTTCCAGTAATCTGAGATAGCTAAAGTTTACACTGATGGCACAGAAATGTCACAGAGTAGCTGTTTACAAAATCAATAGTTCACAATATGTTGAAAAACAGGCTTGGGTTATACCCCAGTTTTTCTATTAGTATAGGGCACTTCGTGTCTGTCTGTTTGCTGAAAACAAATTTAAACTGTATTTCTTTGTATGATTCTTATTAGTGGCGTTTGCTATTATCGCACATACTTGGGGTTAAGGATCTGAACAAACCCCTAAGAATGAGTTAGTATGCAACTTAACCTATACTCTGTTTGTGCTACAGATGTGAATGTAGTTACTTTTAATGTAGTCAAGTTTAACACAAGAAACCACCAAAAAACCTTTCTTCATGAAATGTGAAAATCTGCTTGTGCGTTACTACATTAATAACAAATGAAGTCATATAAGGCATGGTGCGATACTTTAAATTAGTAGTGCGATTATACGCAATTAATCGCATACAAAATAAGAGTTTTTCTTTGCGTGATATATGTGTAAAAAATATATATTTATATATTTAAATATTTATAATACAAGTATTTACCTGTATATGTATATATATATAT
>JAUCMU010000047.1:9402988-9420830 GCA_032275025.1 Enteromius treurensis | reverse complement strand
TAAAAGCTCAAAGGCAAATCGGTCTCTCTGGCGAGTTCCCATATGTAACGTTGAAGTGATTCGACTGAAAGGGTAACTTAATGAACTTTTAATGGCTGCAATGTAACAAAGAGTGAAACATTTAAGTTTGTCTGAATACTTTCCGTACCCACTGTGTATATAATTATTGTAGTCAATATAATTTGTAATAAAAAAAAAAAACCTCTACTTTTTTTTTCGGATTGAGATATAATTTATTAATTTGTTTTACCTAACACATAAAGATAGAAATAAAAAGCCAAGTGGTTTAACATAGCACTGACCCACAATCAAATCATTTGAAACCAATGTAATGTATTGTACAGCTGATCAGACCTTCATCTTCAAGTGAAGCTTAATATGCTATTTGCAGTATCTTAAATCATGCTAGAGATCATAATGATTGTTTCTTTCTTTTTTGCTCCATATAGCACTAATGCTGCTGTAAATAACTGTCCAATTAATCTTCAGATCATAAGCATTTTATAAGTCTCTGACTTTTGAACTCAGGAATGTACTGTAAATAGAAAACAAGTTTTTAAAGAAAGTGTGACTGAGGTTTAGCAATAACAGACATCTCACTCACCTTCTTCAGGGCTGAAAACAAAACACACTCACACTTAAGCACAAGCACTGTTGTAAATCAATCGATCAAGCTCTCTGGCACGCTGAGCTGTAATCACAGTGTATTGTCATTAAAAAATAAAAATAAAATAAATAAATAAATAAATAAGACTGAAATGTGACTGAAAGACCTGCCTTTCTCTTCACACATCATCATCACCTCTCCTCTCCCAGTCTCTAAAACTCACATACACTTCAAACTTTCATGTATAAGCTTCAAACGTTCCAATTTACATAGAAGTAGAGCAAGCAGAGAACCACATGACAATCTCGTGAAAGAGTGAGACATCTGAACAGATCAAACCAGACGGTGTATTAGCGGCTGAGAGGCAGATCACACCACGTAAAAGCTGAGAGAGAACGACTTAGAAGAGGCTCACAAAGGTACTGTATATGCAGATAAGAAACAACATCAAAGCAATTTGCAAGAGTGATCAATTAAAAACTACAACCATATTAATATCTGATCTGGAGTGAGTTTTCAGGGTGCAAGACTACAGAGCTGAATATTAATATTTATTTTATCAGTGGTGTTTGCTAAACTAAGAAGCTGTACTGCTCATATTAAGCTTACATATTAAATCCTGGTACTTTATGCAATTTATGATTGTGCAGTGGAAAAGAATTTCCCCTTAAATAATAATCATTATTGCTATTTTTTGTAGACCAAGGGCCTGTTCCATAAACCAAGATTAGAGTATAAGCCAGGCTTATTTCAGTTAGTCTGACTTATTGCCAGTTAATTTGTTTTAAAATAAGTCAGACTATCTGCCATAAGCCTGCCTTATTTGGTAAACTTGTTTTATGGAACAGGCCCCTGGAGGGACAGTGCTCTGCAGAGTTCAACTGTAACCCGAGTCAAAGACACCTGAGCAAGCTAACCAAGGTGTGCACAGTAGGTAGGGTTAAAGCTCTGCGAAGCAGGTTCAGATTTGAGGAACCTTCCTTCCGGAGCAACCTTATGCAGAACAACTTATGGACTCAAATGTTCCTTCAATTTACAGGTGGCACAGCTGCCTCTGTCTTTGCCCCAGGGCATCTGGCAGCACATATGTGTAAGCTGGACCTTACGGGATGGAGTTTGGAAAGCCTATCAAGGTGGAAAGTTGAGAGGACGGGGTGAAGGTTTGTCTGCATGGCACCCAATCAAATCCGGGGGCGTCTTGGTGTTGGGACAGGAACAGGTAAGCAAGATAGTGAATCCTTGAATAGTCTATAATACAGCCTTAAAAGTTACACCTTCGCTCTTGGAAGAAAATGTGCAAACAATGTACCTTCAGTGGTTCAAAACCTTGTCACTGGGGCAGTACCCTTTCTGGGATACTTTGCCTATGACAGAATTCATGGTAGTAACATAAAGATACATAATTTATACTCTAATATGCAACTTTAGGGGTAGATAAGGTACAAAGTTGTCCTTTAAAGGTTAATGTCCATTTTTTGCAGATTTGTTCCTGACAATGTTTGCATTGTTAAAGGGTTGTTCAAAAGCAAGGTTATACCTTTAAGGGTCCTATCCCAGTGTCAAGGTGTTGCACCCTTAATGGTACAGTTGTTGCCCAGTATATCTGATGCATCGTTATGTTTATCCATGCGCAACCCTTCTGTTCTCCTTGGCTCCTCTCCAGGACACCCTTGGCGGGCGCTTTGATGCATCCCAGGCTCTTGTTGGGGAGCTTTCATTGTTTAATCTATGGGACCGGGTGTTGTCGCCAACAGAGGTCGCTGCTTTGGCAGCATGTGCAGATTCGCCCCGCTTGGGAAACATAGTTCCATGGACAGACCGAGATGTGGACGTGTTTGGAGGGGCCGTCAAGGACCCCCTGGACCCCTGCCTTCGGAGCTCCCATCCCCGGCAGTGAGCAGTGCCATGGGTCAATACCTTTCTTTTTTTTTTGAGGCGAGGGTAAATGACACAAAAATGGCCTGAAATGTATGACAACTGTGCCGTGGTCCTGGTCTGTGTATAGAATATATTTACCGTAGAGCTACACTCTCACTGAGTGTTTGTTTCTGCAGGGAAGGGATTTGTCTGTGCGTGTTGTTGTGTTACTTCGGATAGAGCTGCTGCCGAAGGCTTCTAAAGGCCTGTTTGTGTCTCGTGTTGCTTGTGTTACTTCATGCCCTTCTTCTCAAAGCATTACCGCACAAAGGTCCCTTCAGATATAGAGAATGTTTTCTAATACGATGGATGTGGCTCATTCTCGCAGCATTTGTCTTGCTCTTGTTTTATTATTTGTGGAGCTTTCGTTTCTTTCCCAGAGCAGCTTTTTCCCTTTCTCATTTTTATTACTGGTCTCTTAGGATCACTTTACTTGTAATATCAGTCCGGCAGCACTTGAAAGTGTACAACGTCTTATCTTTATCATAACATGTTTAAAATTTGTCTTTTGGCAACCGGTCACATGGGTCTTTACCCCACTGTGTGTCTTTTCTCACAGATTTAGCAAGATCCAAAAAATGTTTTAACCAGAAAGCTTAATATCTTAAACATCACATTTAATTTCGAAGATCTGATGTGCAGTCCACACACTATAAAAATATGAACGTAAAACAGTGTTTAGCATCTTGTCGTGTTACCATTGCACTGCATCTAGCCCTACTTGCCCCCTCACAGAGAAAAGCTTACGGGGAAGTGCCTGTCTGTTTATTTGACTCTTACTATTGGTTGATGATCAGCTGTGATGTCAGTACAGTGCTTCTTCATATTTGCACCACCAAGGATCTACAATGATACTGTGTCAAATGTGGATGAAAATATTAAAACTGTGAAGATGAACTGTGGGAGTGCATTGCCTTGTTTACTTGTCTGTTTATCTCTGTCTATCCATCAAATTTTTTTTTAAATATATACATAAAAGGACACCGTATATGCACATCTCGTTGGGTCAAATGCATGCAAATCCTGGTAATTGTTATTCTCATCCTCTCATTGCTCTCTTCACTCTGTTGCTGCTGCTGTTGAATTATAGATGTGTGTTAATTACCCCCTCCATCACATTGCCCCCTGCTGCTTCTCACACCAGCAACTTCCTCTCTTTCTTTCTCTTTGTGTGTGTGTATTTTCTCTTCTATAAATTCACTGCATTTGCCATTTCAACTAATTGATTTTTTTCAATACAGGCAAATGTAATAATCATAAGCCAGCTGCCTATCCTTCATATATCCTATCACAATAGCAATGTCATGACATGATTGGTGTACAATAGCTGCCTTTAATCTTCATAGCACTTTTTTAGACACAATGATAAAGCAACAATTTTCTAGGTTGAAACGCTTTGTACCTGTCATGTTCCAGGCTACTATCTGCATCAAGCCTTCTCTCTTTTCTTCTTTTCCTTCTTGCTTATATTCTTGATCAAATTAGTTAGATTACCCCCTCCCCCTGCTTTTATTTGTAAATCTATCTAGAAACTGAAAATCCCCTATAATCCACAAATCAAAAACCAGGTCTGTCTGGGAAAACTCATGGAAAGCTTTTAGATGATCAAGTGTCTCAAAATAAGCACAATTCAATGCATTACATACAGTAACCTACAAATGGCTGGCTTAATTCGCTCCCTTAATATTTAATTGGGATACATGAAAAAAATATTTAGTTGTATCGCAGTGTTATAAAAGGTATCCTGTTAACATTTAAAGGGATAATTTAAAACGAAAATGAAAAAAATTCTGTCATGTCACTCTCAAGTTGTTCCAAAGTTCCATCTTCTGCTGAACATAAAAGAAGATAATAATTTTGAAGAGTAAAAAAAAAAAAAACAGCTGTGGTTGCCAGAATAATCTTGTACAAAGTTTACGGTATAAAACTGTAATTTACAAACTGGAAACATTTTATGTAAACCAGTAAATTCAACAACACAGACTGCTATTTATATTTTTGGACTGTAAATAATACGTTGATTTGCTCTATTTACTTTTAAAAACTACAATTAACAACATTTAACTGTAAAATGAGTTATATGTTTTATAGTTTTTACAGTACGGAAACTTACTGTTTATTTGTTTTTCTGTGGAGTTTTACAAGATTTTACAGTTTTTATAAGATTTTACACTTATTTTTTAACAATGTACCCAAACTTCCATGGTATGGATAAAAACAGCATTGCTTCTTGCTGACTGCTCTCAGATCAGTGTGATAGTTATCTGGGGCAAACTCACCAGCTGTGCACAGATGTATCTAGAGCTTAATAGGGTCAGTAAAAAGCAAGAGACTAAACAACACAGATGAATGTAGTGGGACCAATGCAGCATCTAGAAAGCAGGCTTCAACCTGCTCAGACCACGGTAAGGTTATATGGGGATAAAACACAGCTGGTGTCTGCGCTCATAAAATACTGAGCTTAAAGAGAGACCAAAAAACAACAATTCTGTCAACATTTACTCGTTGTGTGGTTAAAAGCGTTGTCAGTATTCTGCCTGAGGTTTTGAAACGACATCAAAGCAAGTAATTAAAAACGGAATATACATTTTTGGTGAAGTTCATGTCTTGTGAAGCAAAAACTAAGAAACAAACTCCTAATTACGACGTTTTAACTTTAAACTGTAGCTTCTGGCCAACATATCAGTCTATCTACATTTGTTTAGAGTTGCCTATAGATATTTCTATTTTGCTGAAAGTATTACTTCTGTTTTAAGTTAAAAAGGTGTTAATGATGGATTTGTTTCTTAAAAACAGACAAGGCATGGGGGGCTGCAGTCATATTTTTAATTAGTGATATTTGGACATTCATTCTGATGACACCCTTCTACTGCAGTAGATTCATTAGTGAGCAATTGATGTACAGTTCTAAAACATTTCTCCAACTGTGTTCAGATTAAGACATAAATTAAACTTTGATAAATTCATTTTAATTTTGGGGTACACTAGCATACTTGTTTAAGGATAATTCTTAAATTAGCCTTTTTCAATCATCTGTCCTCATAAATGAAAAAGAGCAGAATAAATACATAAATGAAAATCTTGCTAAATGACCATAGAAATTCACCAGACACATACCGGTGTATGACGTGTTCTTAAACGAAAGAGGGAACGACACGCCCATGGACCAATCACGACAAGCGTCGCGTTCCGAGGGGCGGGGTTACGCGCACAGCTGACGCGCAGGAGCGGTTGCCATGGTGGACAAGTCTCACTAGCGATGTCGGTTAAAGCTAATTGAACTTCAATTTATGGTTTTTACGGTACGTAAACTTGTCGTTATACTCCCCAAGCTAGTTCATATGTACCATTAAACCCATAGGTAGATAATATAATGTTAATGGAAATAAAAACGAGCGACCTAGCCATACAAACTAGCAAAGACAGCTAACAAGCTAGCAGTTTTTCTTATAAGTTACTGTTCGTTTTCCAAAACAAAGATAACATTCGTTTCGTAAGCATGCAGGACTGTTGCTAACTAACGTATTCTAACATATGTTAAAATGTGACATTTACTTCAACAAAATCTGAAGTACTATGGTATTAGCATTGTTGTTTGGACATGATACCATGGTAATGTCATGTTATTGTAAACCTTGCAATTGAAATATTATTGTATTCTTTTAATGAACGTGCTGTAGTATGGTATAAGGAAGTACTTTGGTGTTACTGGTATCACAGTTTCAAAAGCTGTTAAAATAATATCCATCAATAGATATTAGATTTGATTTCTGATGTGTTAAACCTGTCCGTTTATTCTCATCTAGAACTAAACATCATGGCAGAGACAGTCGATGGCAAGAAGGACGAGGCCGACTACAAGAGACTACACAGCTTTCCTCTCATACGGGTAAAAACTGTGGACTTCTTCAATCTTGGGAATTTCCAAACCGTTATAACAAACAATACAAAAAGGAAATATGCTTTCATATTGCTTTTCTGAACTCAAACAGAGCATGGTATGGGTAACACCAAAAATCATTGGTTTGTTACATGATCTCATAAAAATGTATGATCTTCAACACAGAGTATTCATTTTTAGAATATTTTTGGAGGAAGAAAATGACTGTCAGATGCATAAAGATACGGCAAAAAATATTTTTAACCATGAGAAAATGGGTCACAATGGGACTCGTAAAACCATCTCAGTTATATTCAACCAACGTTTCAGACCTCAGAATGAGTCTAAACGTTTGAAAACGTAAAGAAAAACATAAAAGGACCCAAAACACATTTCCTCCACAGCACACAGATATGTCTGAGGAGATGCGAGTGGAGACCATGGAGCTCTGCGTTACGGCGTGCGAGAAATTTGCCACAAATAATGAGGTTAGTTCTCATTGCCATCTAGGAGAAGCAGATGAGATGTTAATGAGGTCTCCTTTGTGATTGTTCATACCCTTGGGTCGTTATTTCTCAACAGAACGCCGCCAAAATGATAAAGGAGTCTATGGATAAGAAGTTTGGGAGCTCTTGGCATGTGGTGATTGGCGAGGGCTTCGGTTTCGAAATCACCCACGAAGTGAAGAACCTGCTTTACATGTTCTTCGGTGGAGGTTTGGCGGTGTGCGTATGGAAGTGTTCCTAACACTAAAACTATTTCACGTGCTTTCTGACTTTATATTCATGACTGAACGGGATGCATCGTTTCATAAGGTTTATTTTGAATGTAGCATTTTATGTTTTCTTCTGTTTTAACCGTTCTCTCAAAGCTGGCAGGCCATCTGTTGGTTTTATTGGCCATCTCTGCCGCTCGTTCTCCATCTGTCTCTTTTCTGTCTTCTATCTGTCCATCCTCAGTTGGGTAATGATCTTTTCCATTCCTTTCGTGTTTTCTGAAGGACAAAGTATTTTTATAAGACAAATCCTATTTTTTTAATAATATGTGAATACATACGATCTGTTTTTAAGGCTTTGGATATTTTATAGGAGTTGTACATTTTGCACAGATGTAACGTGTATTTGTTTTATTAATAACCATTGTTATTGTCTTGTGTAATAAAAACCTCATTCGAAATTAAGCTCTGGAATGAAAGATCAATAATGAAATAATCCGCTCTCATTCTTTTACAGGAGCTGTCAGTGGAGAAAAATATTTTATCCGTACAGTTTAACAGTTATGTATGTATGCATTGGGGAAATGTGTTTTTAAAGAGCAGGGGTTCAAATACTTTTGAGTGTTTGAAGCACATTTTATTTACTGATTATTGCACAAGGGAGGGTAGGTCTCTGGCTCGGAGCATCTGTTTACTCAGACACACAATGACCTGCTGTCAGGTTACTGTGACCTCCATACCAACAGACACTCGGTAACCTTTCTTCGCTCACCTTTTTTTGACTTTTAAATATGCATTGCGGCAAAAGGACTTTTGTTTTCTGTGTGCCTGGTGTCTCACTTTATGCTTAAAGTAATACTAAAGTCTTAAAGTCTACTGCGGAGCACAAAAAAGATGGTCAGTGGAATAAACTGCGAATGACAACAATTTTAATATAAAATAGTGGCAAATAGTTATAGATTACTTGAAGATTTATGGTGAAAAGCAGTGAAGTCCATGCATGACTTATATATTGGTAATTCTTTAATATTGGTATATTAAAGAAATAATACAGGTATGAAATATAAAAATTGACAACAACCAATATGCTATCCTGTAATATCGATAAAACCTTTTCACTTTGTTTTTTTCACATTAACCACTACATTTACTAACTACATTTTAATTGTAAATTTGAAGTTGCTATTAAAAGTATAGAGATATTTGAGATATGGGTGTGGCCTGTGAGCCTGAAGGGGCGAAGTTTAAGCAGACCAATCAACGCTATCCCATGACCAGTTCATAGGTACGGTGGCTAATTCATCTGAATTCGTATGACCTTGTGCGTACGATTTGTGTGAGGGGTAAATTTAAGGGACAGGGTTAGGTGGATGAACTTGTGAAATATGTACGAATTGCCATGAGATTGGATTTAGGTCAATGCACGTAATTCTTGCGTGCCTTTTTTTGTATGTGTTTGCTTTCCTATCAAAATGCATTCTACGGATGCGAAAACGCTGAAAATTGGAAATGATAGGAAATGTAACGATGAACGAATGTTTAGGAGGAACTGTGTAAATGTGACTCAACGCGAGGTTTATTTTTTAACGTGCGAAAAGTTTGGACGAAAGTTTTTGAGTCTGTGAGCAATGACCTTTTAGAGTAATCGATTTAAGCCTTGGATACTTCATCAATGGGCACATTTTGCTTAACCATTATGTAAAAAAAAAGAGAAAGAATTTAACATCTATAGTCTGCATTTCTACAATAGATTGTCGTTTATGAAAAAAATAAAAAAATAAAAAATTGTGACAAATATGCATTATGGAGAAATGAGCCCAATCTCACAGCAGTTTGTACATATTTTAAGAGGTGGCTAATTCGTACGACCTCACTGCTAAATCATACGTATTTCACGAGTTGCCAGTTCGTATGAATTTGTACGAATGAGCTACACCTAACCCCGCCCCTAAACCTACCCTTCACTGGGGTTTAGACAAATCGTACATAATTGAATGAGTGAGGTTGTACGAATTTGTATGAATTACCTGTAAGTCGCTTTGGATAAAAGTGTCTGCTAAATGAATAAATGTAAATGTAAATGAATTAGAACTAATTGTCCTTCTCGTAGG
This sequence comes from Enteromius treurensis, assembly GCA_032275025.1. NCBI lineage: Eukaryota > Metazoa > Chordata > Actinopteri > Cypriniformes > Cyprinidae > Enteromius > Enteromius treurensis. The sequence continues at coordinate 9,411,600 of JAUCMU010000047.1, read as the reverse complement.
AATCCATACAAATTGGTCATGAGACTGTGTTGGGACTGTGAGAAACACATTTTTCTGTCTGGCATATTATCAAACCACAGTCAGTCTTTTGGATTGCTAAAAAAGGCTTTACGCAACCTCCCACACTCGAAATAACTTTGCGTTAATCGTTTGGCCTTTTGGCATCTCCCTTTTGATCAGCTTCATTTCAAAACTGTTACTTAGCAACCTGTATGACAGAATGTTGTTACAGGATAATTCATTATCACAGATTTATACATACTTATCTGTCATGGCGTACACTTCCCCTTCTGCTGTGTATTTGATCTTTGATTGCATGCTGTTATGCAGTATTCGCTAATGTGCGGATTTGATCACGAAGCACCAGGCGGTGCGAGGTGTTCTCCGGGTTATTCATCTGTGTGATGAATGTGGGCGCATGTGCAAGTCTGTTTCTGGGTTGCCATGGTGAGGAGGTACCCCATCAGATATACAGGGTGAGATTATGAGACCCAAAAGAGCATTTTTGCACTTGTCTCTCCTGATTTGTAACCAGTAAGTGTAGCATGCAATTTGGTCTAGCAGGCTTATAAGAGTTCTCTAGGTGAAATTATATTTAACGTGAAAGCATATTATACTTATATATTGTTGGGTGGGGGGGAAGCCACAACTTCAATAACAGTAGAACATTTTTATTTTTTAAAAATTATTCTGTAGTTTGTTGACCCAATGGTTTATTTAATGTGGTGGCAGAACACCAAAAAGTTTAAATAAAAATGCATATTCCTATTAAAAGTGTCTGAAATGTAAAAAAATAATAATGCAAAATTCAAAAGTGTAAAAGTATTTAGAGTAAATAAAAAAAAAAAATACTAATAATAATATTTTTTGTAACCTTTTTTACTTTTCGTATTTTCGTACTTTTTTTTTTTTTTTTTTTACACACAATTATTGTTAAAAGATTTTATTAATTTTGTTTTCATTCGTATTAAATCATTCATATTTAATTTCTTTTTATTAAAACTGGCATTCAGATTATTATTATTATTATTTCTGTCAGGATTTTTTTTTTGTTTGCTTTTTGTTTGTTTAATAAAAAGTAGTTAATAAAGTAGACTTATTAATTAATATGGTTGTCTATTTAATTTATTTATAATTTTAATATTGTTTAGTATTTATTTTATTATTGAATTTTAGAAGATACATCTTTATTAAAAACAAATATAGACACACACACACACGTTATACTTTATATTATATTATATATTAGATATATATAATCTAACAATTCTCATTTTCCAGACCTCCAATTATTTGGTTTCACCAGAGAAATTACTAATAAACAATTGTCCTCAAAGTGAGAGAGACAAGAATAGACAACAATTTGGTAAAAAAAACAAAAACAAATGGCCCTACTCTCCCATATTGGGAGATGTGGTAGACATTGCAGGGGGGAAAGCAAACATTTCCATTCAGATCAACCTAACCTGGCACCTCTCCTTTATAATGTTTGAGAGAAAAAGGGAGTGCAAGAGTGCAAACGGGGAATAAAGGTCTAAAGGACAATCTGAGCTTCCTTTTAGTCCAGACAGACAGAGACAGAAACACCTTCAACTGGAAAACAGGTATGTTTTGCTCTATATTCTTTATACCGTGACTGTGGAGTTGAACTTTATACTTTTTGGCATCTCATTTCAGTACAATGCGAGTATGTACACGTCGGCGTTCACGGACATTACGCTTATGGCTGTTAATTGTCTTCTTGAGTCTGCACTTGCTCGTGGTTTCACTTGTCCTTTCCATATACCACACTTCCTGCGAGCTCCACTTACACCCTGACATCCAGACCTCCATCAGCTTCGTTCAAAACACATCTGCTTCAACAAACACAATAACTGCTGCAGGAAGTGACACCCAGGAAATGGCAATGGATGGCATAGCAGATGGTTTTGCCAAACTGGAGGCTCTGTACTCCCACCCGCTGTATAATCTACCCACACCGCCTTTGTCCGATGATGACTGGCTGCTGAAAGTCCGAACGAAAAAAAAAGAGGAAGAGCGTAGCACACAGCAGTGGTGAGGATGTTATGACATCACTTTATTATTATTTGTGGATTTTTAAAATAATATCCAATCTAAATGTATAAATTCAGTAAATTATGTTTTTTGTAAATAGGCTCATTTTCCAATTCCCCTAGAGTTAAACAGTTTTACCACTTTTAAATCGATTCAGCCAATCTCTGGGTCAGGTGGAGCACTTTTAGCTTAGCTTAGCATAGATCATTGAATCCGATTAGACCAGTAGCATCTAGCTCAAAAAGAGTTTCAGTATTTTTCCTATTTAAAACTTGACTCTTCTGTAGTTACATTGTTTACTAAGATGAAAAGTTGTGGTTTTCTAACCCGGACGTTTCATGATCATTAATGACTAGTCACAGTGGCATTTATAGGAATAGTTCACCAAAAAAATGACAATTCTGTCATCATTTACTCACCCTCAAGTACTTCATCCTGACCTCCAGGTGTCAGTATTAAGTACAAAAACTGCTGTTATATTAGCCATCAAGACAAATAAAATTCCTTGATGCACTTTTTATAACCACTGTGCTGTTAGAAACCCATGAGTGAATCCCATCTTTAGGCTGAGTGCTAATGAGGACGGCTATGATCCCATCCGCTGGAACACCAGTGCTGAGACACATCCACCTTGGCTGAGGTTTCACCTTGGCATATCACGCTGGCAGATGTATCAGCACAAAGACCCTAATCTGTCAGCACTGACTCAGCAAATGGCATCCCATCGCATCGTCAGTGCAGGTAGGTGACCTTAAATTGTGCAAAGCAAGGCCTTTACGTGATAAGGAGAGGGTGGAGGGGGGAGGATGAAAAAACATGGGAGCCTGTTTTCATCTTAGAATGAAAAATCAAACTAGCAAACAGGTTAAAACAACTCTAAAATGTATATATAAAGACAGAATCTTTGCAATATTCTGTCATCGTTTACTCACCAACATGTCTACTTTGGAATACAAAATATATTTTGAAAAATGTTAATAACCAACCATTTTTCTTCCTTGTGGCTTCCATTATATTTTTGGTCCATGCTATAGAAGTCAATCAGAACTGAAACCATTTGGTTATCAGCAGTCTTCAAAATATCATCATGTATGTTACACAATAGAATGTAAGTCAAATACGTTTGAAATTACATTGTAAGTAAACAATGACAGAATTTCACGTCATTTTCATTTTTGGAAGGTCTTTTCCTTTAACAATTTTTTATTGATATGGATAGGCAGGATTGACTTTGTGGGCTAGATCTGTTGGGTATATACAATTCTTTTTGCAGGATTACATTGATTAGGATACAAGGTGCAAGTTTAACCAGAAAGAATCTCCCTAGTAGATCTAGACAGGTGGTGCTGGGGAGGAAGAGGGTTAAAGAAAATTCACACTTTCGTCACATTTTAACTGCATTTGACTTTCCATATGTTCGGCTGAACACAGATTCTCATTTTGTATTAAGGGACACAATAGGTGCCCTTTAATGCATTATACTTTCTAAAGATGTGACACAATTACTAGACGTAACATTTGCTGTTATTGTGATTTTATAAGTAAACTTTTGTGGTGCTTTTCAGTGCAAAAATCTGGTGGGACGCAGCTGAAGTTGGTTCTGTCATTTCCTAATTATGGACAGGCGCTCTTCAAGCCCATGAAGTGAGACCCAAACACTTGTTGACTCTTCGTACAACAAATTGTTACATTTCTCTTTTACACTGTGAACTAAAGGAAAGTTAAAACACGAGGGAATAAAGCACCATCCAAAGAATCAAAGACTCGCTTTATATTATTCATATATGACATAAATTACTTGTGCCTCAGAGCACGCCCACAAAACAATAAATGCAGACACTGCTTTCGAAGGCGGATGCTTCTGTTTGGGAATGCAGTCATGTAAGACAGTTATCCAGAAATAGTTAGATGCCAGACTTTGCTTTTCAGAATGACCATAACAACATATATATATAAGCTGAGAAAGAGATCGGTCCACTGCTAGACTAGTTATCCCATCCCACGACTTTTTCGATGCGCAATGAGGAATTTCGGTAATTCGGTAAATGTGTTTCCATTGTATTTAATGCACATTTTTCTTATCGGATAAGTTTATCCTACTCAAATGTGAGCATACATTTGTAATGCAAATTTTTGCGCATCTTGGCTTTTCCATCTAGCGTTTTTATGCAATATTCATAAAAAAAAAAAAAAAAAATGCTTAAAAATAGGTGAATGGAAACGCAGCTTACGAGATGCAGTCGAATAAATAAATGTTTTGATAATAACATAGTTCGAGTGAATCGGTGTACGAATTGCCTGCAGCTGTTAGCAATCAGCTAAACCTTCCCCTTGTTACGATCGCCTAATCAAACCCTTTCCAAGCACTATAAAATCACAGCTTCCCTTTCATTCCTCATCTCGCTTTTGCAAACCCTCCTCCTCCCTTCCGGCCTCCCTTTTAATCACTTCTCTCCACTCCGGGGGGCAGCCGAAGTTCGAGCCGGACGCCGAGCCCTTAGCCTCGCTAGGGTTCAAATCGCTAGGGTTCGCCACCGTTCTCCCGGCCCGCTCCCTGGACAGCATGCCAAACCCGCTATCTAATTCCAAACCAGCTATCTAATTTATGAGGAAGCGTGAAGACTTGAAATAAATAAGGTAAAACAAATAAATGCAAGATTTAGAGACTATAGACTTCCTTTTTTCACTTTAGAATGATAGCAATGCTCAAACACAGTTAATGTAGTTCAACACCTGAATTTTGATTATTATGTTTAAATCATGATCACAATTGTTTCGACTTAAGACAGGAACGGCATGAGGAGACCAGTGTGAATCTGTACTACTTTTCTGACTTTGAAAGGCACAATGCTGAGATCGCAGCTTTCCACCTGGACAGGTAAGATCACGTAATGTATACGTACTGCCATATCATAAATAAAAATAAAATAAAAACATAATAATAAAAGCACTTTCTCTCTCAAAATAAGGATACTGGGATTTAGAAGGATGCCTCCAGTGGTTGGGAGGCTTGTTAATGTAATAAAAGAGATCAAAGACATCACCACCGATCATAAACTGGTCGCAACATTTTTCACTTCTCCGGGTTTGTTGCACTTGTCTTTTACCTTCTTTTATTACTTCCTCTGAAACAGGGACGTCATCATCTGTTTTTGTCTTTCTGCAGTGGGGAATGCATGCTTTTATGGCCAGTGTTCCTATTACTGCTCCACAGAGCATGCTATCTGTGGCAGTCCCCTCAAGGTAGAGGGGTCTATGGCTGCTATGTTGCCAGACCCGAGTTTGGCATCACGGCGCTCGTGGAGGAGTCCCTGGAGGCGGTCCTATAGCCGTAGCAAGCTGGCTCAGTGGGTGGAGAGTGTCCTATTTAAAAAGATTACTCTAAAATTACTCAGCCTCATGTAGTTCCAATCTTGTATGACCTTCTTTCTTCTGTTGAACATGAAGTCGTCAATATGGACTTTCAGTGCATCTACTTTTGAGCTCTTCTTTATTTCTTTTTGTGCATGTTTATTGAGTGTGATTCACTGTGGAGAATCCAGTATGAGTAACCGATGATTATTTCTGTAACAGATGGGAGACAGAATCAAACTACTGTGACTCCATAAAAATGACTCCTCCTTATGACCGAGGCACTCGATTGGTGGATCTGATCGACATGAGCATTCTGGACTTTCTAATGAGTGAGTCAGATTCAGATGATACAAAGGTGCAGGGCCTGATTTATGCACGTGCCTATGCTTGCTTGTCCAGGGGGGGCCCAAACACAATGAAGAGAAGTACAATATGTTTATTATACTATGGGATAGCTACAACAGTAAAAGATCCAAAAACCCTGCAAGACATTGAGTGATTAAATATAACAATCAAAAGGGTGAAATTATCAACTATTTCCATGTCTTCCACCTTTTTTATGTATGGAAATCATAATCTTTATTTGTCTCTTTCTATGGTAACATGTACATTTTCCTGATGCTTTTCATCTTCCCTCCTCAGGTAACATGGACAGGCACCACTATGAAACGTTTGAGAAGTTTGGCAATGACACATTTCTTATACACTTAGACAACGGAAGAGCGTGAGTATTCAAAATAGAGAGTCAAAGAGGTTTTCTGATGATGTTTTGTTTGGCTCGGTTTGAAGGAGCATGATGGCTCTGCTGCGTTCTAGGTTTGGACGTCATTCTAAAGATGAACCGTCTATATTGGCTCCTCTTGTGCAGTGTTGCAGGTAGGGTGAACATAACTAACAATTTAAGAGTGTTGTGCTTTTTGATCTGCTTATTATTCCCTCGTTCTTACCTTTAGGGTCCGTCGTTCCACATTGCTTCGTTTACGCCTGCTATCTCTCCAGTCATATCGGTTGAGTGATGTCATGCGTGCATCTTTGTCTCAGGACCCCCTTGCAGCAGTGGCCCCACTCCTCACTGAACAACATCTTTCTGCTTTAGATCGTCGCCTAGAAACAGTCATTCAAACCATTCAGGACTGTCTACAGCAGCATCAACATCACAGTGATGTCATATATGACGACATCACTGATTACCTTGGGGCTTGATGTGGTATTAGATCTAGATGTTGTGCTGTATTATCAGACTGTAAACAGTCTAACACTACAGTTACACTTTCTTTGATTTACAATGTTTGATTGTTCAATAATGTTAAATAGATATGCTAATCAACACAATGGATTGTCATCTGTGAACAGTTAAAACTTTTAAAACTGTTGTTTTTGATCGTGTGTTTAAGACAAAATAGTAACAAGTAACATAGCAAGTAATGTGTATATTTATATATATAAATACTCGTAGGCATTTTAGTGCCACTAAAAAAAGTTTTAAAAATGTAAAACTACGAGATTAAAGTTGTAAAGTTTTTAGAATAAAGTTGTAATGCTACGAGAATAGTTGAAAATACTGAAGTTGAAATACTATGAGATTAAAGTCTAAGTATTACGAGATTAAAGTCAAATATTATGAAAACAAAGTCAAAATGTTTCAAGAATTTAAATCTTTGAAATTCAAGTTATAATATTTAGTATAGTGCACTTGCAAATGACCTGGATTGAGAGAAGGCCACCGGAATTTAGGCATATTTGAATATTGTTGCGTCCGAGGGGCCGCTTCATCTTACTGAGATGAGATCTAAGAACTCGCAGAAACCGCTTAATATAAAAGGCATTTATGTGGGATTATTAGCAGAAATTATATCATGTGTAATATTCGTGGTGACAATTATGCTTGGAAATAATTTTTCATGTCTTCCATTGGATTCGTTAGCTTTGTTGCTTTTTATGTAAAAAAGCTCAGCTTTCAAATTAATGTGTTTTTCCTTTGTTTCAAGTGTATAACAAGATATAAAAGGTAACAAACATCAGAAGGCATGTGAAAACAGGCTATAGACTAGTTTATAATAGTCTCATTTTAATCAGGAAAATTATTGATTTTTGAAATAATTGACATATTTTACTCATCCCAAAGCCATCCTAGGTGTATATAACTTTCTTCTTTCAGACGAACACAGTCGGAGGCTGACCCATGACGCAACATATGATGAACTAACTTCATACATTGTATGTCGAGTCAGAAGTCAGCCAAGAAGCTGGAACTCGGTGCTTTCGCGAAAACCCCCCGAAAGTCGGTTATTAGCATCATAATTTGAAAACCCATCAATCTGCTTCAGAGGACATGTACAGTAATAAGCCCCCGAAGGCGTATAGATTAGTTGCATGATGTATATATCCGATTTACGGAGCTTTAAAATAATCGCCGCTTTTCACAAGCATTACCAAGCTTGTAAGCAAAGTTAAATAAAAAAAAAAAATTAAAAAAATCTGACGGTGTTTTTCTGAAAGAAGAAATTCATATACAACTAGGATGGCTTGGGGGTGAGTAAACCATGCCGTAATTTTCATTTTTGTGTGAACTATTCATTTAATGTATGTTATATTTTACCTAACACTGCTGTATACACTGATATTATTGTTATTATTGTTTATTATTAAGCATCTCTGTAGCTGTGTTAATAAAATATACAACTTCCACTACAATTGATTTTAACTTTGGTTGGTTTTCTTTGCTCCAAATGGCTAAAAGAATGCTTTCTTTCATTTGATTCAACTAGACCAATGTCAAAAGTCATTCACTGATTGGCTTGCACGAGAACACATCATGCTAATTGTCTGCTAAACTTGAAATTTTGCTAAGACACAACTAATCGGACATTAGCATAAAACGCTTTACGAATTTTGCGCCATTTGCATTGGCCGGCGCAAATTTGCCTCTATTCGCAGCTTTTCATTGATCTACTCGCGAAAATAATTGACATTTTGCAATATTTTTTAAACAATAATTGAGATGTTTACTCAGTAATTGGTTAGTCACGCCTCATTTTAGAGTCATTAAATTAATTTGTTGAGACATTTCAGCTTCGAATCGCCAAATACATTTTTGTTTTTATTTGCCATTTACTGAGCTCTAAATGTAAAATAAATATGAGCTGAAAACTATGACGCTCATGACTTGGATAAATAGCTTTCATTGCCCAATAAGTAGATAA
>JAUCMU010000047.1:9379591-9401107 GCA_032275025.1 Enteromius treurensis | reverse complement strand
AAAGACAACAAGCTGTACCTGGACTCAGTCAGCAGTGAAGAGCTTCAACAGTATTCCTGTGCTGTAGGAGGTAACACATCTCTCATGATTAACCGTCCCCTCGGAATTATAATGTTAACATAATAAAAATAAAATCTATTACACATTTTAAATAAGATCACAGAATAATAATAACTCAACAAAATATGAATAACTCACTTCTGAGAAAAATGTCAGATAGAACCTTATAATTCCAAGAGAATTACTTGTGCTTCAGTGTGAACTGTCTGCTGCAATCAGAGAATTAACTCACCCTGCTTAGGGTCCCACCGCCTATAGGGGCCCCCTAGAGTCATGCTGCTGTCACTAATATACATGGCCTTTGCCTCATTAGCTGCCCCCTCGCTCCAGCCACCAAACCCTTCCCTGAATTTAGATTTATTTTGGAAATTGAGCCACAAAAATGAAACGAATCTATTCTTCAGGTGCAGAAAAAAGAACAAAAAAGAATGATGATGATAAGAGACAAGCACAAGTTAATTTTTAGTAACGTTATTTTTAAGAGGTAACGTCAAGTTGACGTTAAAGATCTAATCTGGTCTTTATTGAAAATAGGTAATTTAATATTAATAAACACTGTATACTAATACAAAATATTTTGTCTTTTTAAATTGCCCACTTTTACAGACAGGGCCTCAGCTCTAGTTCAAGTATTTATTTTTTTGATATTTTAATATCATAATTGTATACCTCAAGTCTCATTTTTCTTTGAGTGTACAGTATCTGAACTTGTCTTATGCTTCATGTTTTTGAAGACCCAAAGAGTCCAGAGTCCAGCACAGTTTCACTGAGCGCTGTAATCATTCTGTCTGTGCTGCTGATTCTTCTGCTCATAGGAGTTCTGTGGTACAGGTAAAATCTTTAATATTACGCATTATATTGTTCCCAGATGTCCACTTGCAATATTTTTCAAGAGAACAATTTGCATGATTAGTTTCCACCTTCTCACCTTTGATGTGCCTTTAAGCCTTCTGCGCAAACAACTTCTTCACACATGAAATAAGGTGTTCTTTCTTATTGGATGTGATTTCTGCTGGGTCTAGTGGTTAACACTGGACTGAAATGATCAGGGACCATGTAACTCTTTTCAACTGTTCAGAGCAGTAGGTGAACATCAGGAACACAGGAAGTTCTTATTCTTTGTTTTGTTATTAGTTTTTTTAATACCATCTATCTTCCTCCTCAGTGGTTTATCATAAATGTGTGGCTCAAGCTGCTGAACTTTGGGACGTCGACACTTCTGTGTGAATGAATGGGTTTTGATGGTCAATGTGTTTTGGAACAAGCTGTTTTTGCTTAGCTTAATTTGAATCGGTTGAGTTTAGTTTCAAAGCTTGCATTTTACTTTCAATGCACAACGAATAGGCTACTTTTATTTCAAAGGATCAAGAAAAAATATTCATATTGTTTCTCTTTACATGATACCTTTTAAACAGGAGGAGAAAGAATAATTCATCTCAAAAGCATGAAAACAAAATGGAGAGTGTACAGGTGAGAGCACCTCAGCAAACTGATTTAATTCTACACAGATATGTTTTTTTTTTCTGTCACTGATGTAATGTTTTATGTCCTCTTTTCTGCTCAAACTCTCAGCTGGATTCAGTTGCTCTGTATAAGAATCCTGAAGTCTGCACACAGCAAGTTCACTTGAAGGATCAGGATGCTTATTATTCAACGATTAATTTTAAACAGCCTGAAACAAAAAACACATCATCAGCTCCTGCTGCTGTACAGTCAAGCACAGATGATGGTTATTATGCTGCTGTGAAGTTCAGCTGAAACCCAGTTTAAAATACATCTATACTCACCAACCCAACATTAGGAACTGTCTGCTATTAGTTTGTTGTCAAATGCTTATGAAATTCTTGTGTATTGAAATATAAAAAAATACATAGATTTCACAGAAATTATCCAAAAAAAAAAAAAAAAAAAAAAAAAGATTTGATAAAAGCCCACAGATGTATATAGTGTTTCTTTCTTGTAATTGTTTTTTTTTTCTTATCTTAAAGCCTACAGTATGATTAAAAACATTCAATGAGAAAAATTACTTACTTTATTCTTGCTTGGGTCTTTACAATGCCTCTGTCAGCAGATGTAGTCTATTACATTTTAACACAGAATCCAGATACCTGTATGATCTATTTTTTTACATTAATATTCCTTTTTATTTTATTTTTGTATCAATAATTTCACATGCTGGTTAATAATGTTACTTTTATATTATATTATTCATGATTGGTAATCGATGATCCAGATTTTAATCAATTAAATCAATCAATTAAGTCACATGAATAAACTAAAAAAGAAAAATGTCACAATTAATGAATTAAAAATAAATAAAATAAAATATGAAATATTGAAGCTCATATAATAGTGCGTGTGTCAATGAACCCGTGCTAAAGTAACAAGTTGTTGTTTTCAAGTTCTTTTTTTATTAACAAGGGAAATTGCTCAGCTACATTTTTTTAAACAGTTACACAGATTTGCATAAAGCGATCAGATTTATTTCTAGAAAACTAGTCTTGAAAGTCTTTGTCTGGTAATTTTAAACAATAGAATTCATTGAGCATTTAATGTATAATGTATTCATAACATGAATGAAATGCATATTTCAATTAGATAATTCTATTAGTACTGGGCAATGATTACAATTTGAAATCACAATTAATAAAAAATAATTATGCTCGAGGGAGTGAGTCAGCTTCACATGCACATTTTAGGCTGCTCCATAGATCACAAAGCAACACAGCTGTGACGTCATTGCGGATCATGTTTAATTTATCCCCGCCCCAAACAACTCACAAACAAATATGTATGTTTATTTTTATAGATTTTTTATAAAGATAAAAAATAGAAACAATAAACTGACTGTATGACGGATTCTTAATGACTAAGGGCTTAGAACATTACAGTTTAATCTGTTCCAAGGCTTCCACCAGAAGTAGACACTCGTGCAAAGTAATCAATGACCTAAATCCGAATAAATGAGAGGGAGTGAAATTGAGTGCGTGTGAAGGGCTTAAATATGAAGTAGAACACAGCCTTGAAGGGCAAGTGTGGGTGCAGGTGGGGAAATAAACCTCTCTCACTCTCTGCTAGCCTTGCTGTTGCAAACTTCTTACAGATAGCGCTCATAGAGAGTGTGGTGTAGAGATGGGCGGATGACTCTTTTTGATGATGGTGTAGAGACTATTTTTCCTGATTGTACTAATAACAATTCAAAGCTTCAAAGCCTTAAAGACAAACTATACCAGTGACATCTAGTGGTCAGCAGCAATTACAGCAGACACTTTTATTCACAAATCTTGTTGATCCCAGTTTTAAAAGCAATACTCAGCAATAGTAGGCGTATCTGTACTCTGAGCATCATTGTCCACACATGAAAGTGATACTATGTTAATAAAAATTTGAATCAGTAGCCGCTTTTCCACTGACGGGCCAGTGCATGCTAGTGCTGTAAACGGGCCTAGCGAGGCTAATAACCCTGGACTAGCACCGAGACCAAAACATGATGTGTTTTGCTAAAACCCGCCCTTTACATGCCTCCCTGAAACAACTTAACGCGACCCTGGTTTTACATACAAATTGAATATTTTCTAAACTAAGTGATGTGGTTTGGGTGTGTGTAGTCAGTGGATTAGTGAAGAGCTGTTTGGCAACTATTTGCATTTTTTTTTTTTTTGTGTGAACAACAGATTTTAAATCTGTCCTCTTTTTATACAGACTTTGTCTCAATAACAACATGTTTGTGTGTGTGTGTGTGTGTGTGTGTGTAGGTTCTGTAACATTAGATCAGCTCTATGTGAGCTGTAGTCAGAACATTTGTGCTGTGAATGGGACAGAAGTGTCTCTGGAGTGCTCTTACTTCAATATCAACATCAAAACTGTGTTCTGGTTCACTGAGAAACAAAGTATAAATTGGAGAAACAGCAAAGAACCTGAAGATTTGACTTTAGACTCAGACTACTCAGGGCGAGTAAAACATCATATCACCAGCAGCTCTTCAACTCTCACAATATCAGACCTGAGAGACCGAGACTGGAGAATATCAGCTCATGTTCATCATGAAAGATGGAGTTAAACATCTCAGCAGCAGTCAATCTAACAGTCACAGGTAAAGATGAGATTTTGGTCACTTCAGCTGTTTTCATTTGTCACATAATTGTCCTTAAACCAATACTCAGGATCACCTGGAGTCATTCTAACTGTCACAGGCAACTGATCATGAAGCTGCATTCACTGTACAATTTCAGAATTTTTTAACTAATGATGGCAAACTGTTCGTAGACAAAGACTTTGGTGCCATTATATTTCATGAACTACATTTAGTAAAATTTATAACATCTGCTTTTTATAATTTCCGTTAGAAACTATAAGAAAAATTTTGCATCCTTTCGTATTATTCCACAGTATTTACACCGGAAGCAAGTGGTGCGATGCGACCAAAGACTGGCCATTAGGAGCACGGGTAGAATTGTGTCACTCAGTAAAAAATCGATGATAGTCTTAATAATGCAGTTAAAGCATATTCAGTACTAGGATTTTTCAGTAAGCTATAATGACAATTAGTAATTTGATAGTTTAGAACTTCAGAATTAATTTTGATATATATATATATATATATTTGTATGAAACAAAGGTTTATTAAATCTTGGCTATTTATGTCATTTGAAGATAAATAACAAAATTCTGCAAGGTGGACACAGTTCTGTTCAGTAGACCTGTTGGTGAAGACATGACAGATAAAAACTTCGCAGGGCTAAATGTGGTAGGCGAGAATCTACTTCTGCAGAGCAAATGTTTCATCACAATTGAACAGTTAGAGCAGCTTTTTTTTTTTTTTTTAATAAAGGCTGTTTTTGGAACTTTGAGGAAGTTTTTATTTTAGTACAATGACCTCTTGTGTCAAAAGTTCAGGGGAAAGTTGAAGTTTTGGTTTCCCATGTCAGTCATATTCAATGTTGGGATCAGACTGAAGTACATCAATTGTGTTTTTTCAGATACACAGGTGACAAGCAGCAAAGTTGGTGTATCAGAAGGAGAAGTCGTATTAAGCTGTTTAACTAAATGCACTCTGAGCTACAAAAACACCTATTACATCTGGTACAAGAACGGACGACAGGTAACAGATGGGTTCACTAAAGACAACAAGCTGTACCTGGACTCAGTCAGCAGTGAAGAGCTTCAACAGTATTCCTGTGCTGTAGGAGGTAACACATCTCTCGTGATTCATGTGGTGATTGTTGCAGTCTGTGTGCAACTGATCTTGAATTTAGACATTATTCATTTCTATGTTGTACAGACCAAAAGAAGAGCAAAGAGCTACGAAACATTGCAGTCATACTGTGTGCATTTTTGACACTTGCACTCATAGGAGTCCTGTGGTATAGGTCAGTAAATTGTATTTTACTTTTGGGATAAGAAAAACCAACAAAAAAAATAAAAAATAATAATAATTAAAGTATGCAATAAAACTAAGAAATAGATAGATTTTGCACTATTTATTTGACAAAAAAAAAAGACATTTTGAAATATATTTTGATAAATATCATCTCAAATGTAACACACAAAAAGAATAATCTAAAATATTGGACTCAGAGTAAGACCGCATATTATACCATATGCAGTATTTAAACAGCGGTGTTTCTTTAAGGAGGAGAAGGGAAACCTTGTCTACAACCAACAGGATTGAAAAGAGGGAGGAGGTTAAGGTAAGAATGGCTGACAATAAATTAGATTTTACATACATTTATTTAAAAATGCTGACTTTTCTCTTACTGTATTTCAGTATGAATCAGTGCATGGTAACACTGCACCCTCTGAACTCCCACAGAAAGCAGATGCCGATATTCAAGACATTCATTATTCCAGCATTAGTTTCAAAACAAAACATGCATTTTCGCTCCCCATTGATGAATATCCAAAAGACACCACAGAAGACGAGTATGTCCAATATGCCTCTGTAAGGATCAAATAACACACTGTTACCTCTGGTGAGCTGATCATGTTATTACTTTTGATACATCAAGATAGTATAACTGACCAATTCCCTTGGTGGCTGATTTCCTACACTGTATTTATCGCATGTACAGTATAACTCTTTCTAATTGTGTAATAAAACAATTACTGCACAAACCAATATTTGATGTCTATTCATTTGTTTTTGATTTTGGTAAGTAGACATCCAACAGATGGAATAATGCCCAGTCAGTCAGTCATGATCGAAAAAAAGTAGTTAATATTAGCACTTAAATCCAGGTTTCCCTGTATGGTCATGTTAAACCAATGAGCTCTTGGGAGTTGGAACACAACCGGTTGGTTCTGCTAAACAACTGGTTAATCATACATTTTGAGATCAGTATTTGGCAGCAAAAGCTTCACTTTAAACAGAAATGGTGTTTTTGCACAACTGCTGACCATGAGAACTGTTGTCGTGGCTTTGACTATAGCCCTTGTGGGTAAGTAAACTGCAATGCTGTTTTTAATGTCACCATTTGCATATCATATTTTAACAAATTATACACTGCAGAATATTATATTAAATTACTGTTAAACTATCTGACATTTCAGCAAGTCAACATGTGAATCTTGGTAAGCAAAGTGATTAATCCCATTTTAATAGTATGTTGAAATCAGATTTTACTATGTGACTTATTTAAAATGCTATTTTCCACTTTCAGTCCCTGAGTTGGCAGGCACTCAGACTTATGTGTACAAATATGAGGCTTTGCTCTTTAGTGGTTTGCACCAGGAAGGTCTGGCCAGAGCTGGAATTAAGATCAACAGTAAGGTTTCCATCAGTGCTGCAACTGAAAATACGTTCTTTCTTAAGGTACCAGAAGAGTTTAATGCCAACATAGAGCTTTGTTCTGTTACTGACTAGAGATATAATTGAAAAGAAGCACATAATCATTCGAAGTTTGCCTCTTTGTTTCAGCTCTCCAATCCTCAGCTGTTTGAGTACAGTGGTATCTGGCCCACAGATCCATTTTTCACCACTAAACTTTCCTCAGAACTGGCTACTCAGCTTCAGATTCCTATCAAGTTTAAGTACACCAATGGTGTGGTTGGAAAGATTTTCGCACCTTCTGTGGTCCCAACTACCGTTATTAACCTCCACAGGGGAATTCTGAACATTTTTCAGCTTAGCCTCAAGAAGACCCAGAGCATCTACGAGGTTCAAGAGGTGAGAATGGTTGAAATGAAGTTTGATTATCAATAATACAGATCTAGAACTTCAATAAAAGTCTTCATTTTAATTTAGGATGGAATTCAGGGCATTTGCGAGACCCAGTATCTGATCAGTGAAGATGACGGAAACAATCTCACCACCATCACCAAGTCTAGAGATCTTACGCGTTGCCATGAGAGGATAATAAAGGATGTTGGCTTGACTTACACTGAAAAGTGTATTGAATGTCAGCGGGTCAGATAAAAATTCACAAAAATCAATACTTTTGTTTTCATACGCGTCTATACTGCATAGGGTCTGTTACCTTTAAAAAACTTAAATATTTAATAAACTGTATTATCCAACAGAAGGTAAAAAGTCTCTCTGGAGCTGCAACCTACAGCTACATCATGAAGCCAACTCCAACTGGTGTTATGCTTACTGAAGCAACAGTCCAAGAGTTTCATCAGTTTACACCGCTATATGAGATTCGTGATGCTACCCAGATGGAAACAAGGCAAAATATTATTTACTCTTGAATATAATTAATTATATCTGCGTTAATTGTGTGAGGTAACCCAAATATATTTCAATATTTCAGACAAACTTTGACATTTCTGGACATTGCAGTATCTCCTATAACTCCAATCAGTGCTGATTATTTAGCCCGTGGAGCTTTAAAGTATGAATTTAGCACTGAGACTCTTTGGAGTCCAATTAAGCCCATGAGAATCAGTAACCCTCAGGCTCAAGTAAGAAAATAAGTCGTACGACCTCACTCAATTTGTCTAAGCCCCAGTGACAGGTAGGTTTAGTGGCTGGGTTAGTTGTACAAATTGGCAACTCGTACAAATTCATACAAATTGGCAAATACGTGCCATTTAGCAAAAATCATATAACTTTCGTATGAATTTGTATGAATTAGCCACATCAGAAAATATGTATGATTTTCTGTGAGACTGGGTTGTATTATTAATATACATTTAATACAGTAATATTTTAAAAATTGTTTGATATTTTTACTGTTATTCATTAAGATAGTAGATGCTCTGGATCATCTGGCTACAAAGAAATTGGAAGAAGTCCATGAAGATGTTCCTCTGAAATTTATTCAGCTCATCCAGCTTTTGCGTTTTGCAAGCCTGGATGATATCGAAGGAATCTGGTCGCAATTTAAAACCCAACCAAATTTCAGGTACCCAATATTCGCTTTAACAATATGAAACAGCTATTTGCAGATTGTTATTCATTTTTTACTCTTCTAAGGAAATGGATCTTAGATGCTGTTCCGGCAGTTGGCACCTTAGCTGCATTAAAATTCATCAAGAAGACCTTCTTGGCAGGCGAACTTTCAATCCCTGAGTTCACTCCAGTCCTGATATCCACTGTGCACATGGTCACTGCTAATTTGGACACCATTAAGATGTACTCTGTGCGTAAACTCTTATTTGATGATTCATATAAATCTTAAATTACGTCCTCTAAACCTGTTTTGAAAATGTTGTAATCATCAAAGGGACTGGCTTTGAGTCACAAAGTTCAAGAAACACCTGTTCTACGTAAGGTTGCCATGCTTGGCTATGGGACAATGATTGCCAGGTACTGTAGTGGATCTCTTGAATGTCCAGTGGATATTTTGAAGGTAAAGGAGACAATTCACTAATTGTTTTGGCTGACTGTATGTAGAGTTTGGACAACTTCCTCTTTTTTTTTTTTTTTTTTTAAGCCCTTCCACGAGACTGTTTTTGAGGCGACTGCTAAGGCTGACATCGCAGAGATCATCTTGATTTTAAAAGTACTGGGCAATGCGGGTCACCCTTCTAGCATTAAATACATCACAAAGTTTCTACCAGTTTTTGGGAACCAAATACCTCTGTTTCCAATGAGAGTTCAAGTGGGTGCAGTTTTGGCTCTGAAGCGTATTGCCAAAAAGGAACCCAAACTGGTTAGTCAGATATTTGCTTCGAGTCATGTTTTATCAAAATGATTATGAGCTACTTCAACTTTTGTTTCTCAGCTCCAGTCCCCAGGACCCACCTCCCAGAACGTTTTAGATGTCTCCCTGTTTAACAAAACAATAAACCGATGAGTTTAATTGTGTATTTTACTTAGTGAGAATCTAAAATGGTCTGGTATATGGGACCCAAGAACTGGAGTTCAGAAATACTGGTTTAGTATATTTGTTTCATTGTGCATTTCAGGTCCAGAATGTAGTTCTGCAGATTTTTGTAAACAAAGATCTCCACCCAGAGATGCGTATGGTTTCATGGATTGTGCTTTTTGAGACAAAACCAAGCATGGGTCTGGTTATTACTCTTGCGCATGCTCTACAGAAGGAACCTAATCTACAGGTTGCCAGTCTTGTGTACTCACATATGAAAGCCTTGACAAGGAGCGCACAGCCTGAGTTTTCTCTAATGTGAGTTTACACTAAGAAATGTAAAATTTGTTTTTGCAACATTGAGGGGTTTAAAACTTCTGCATCGACAATCTAACTTGGTCATTTACAGTGCCTCGGCCTGCAGGGTTGCCATCAAGATATTAAGCCCAAAACTGGACAAACTTAGCTTTCGTTACAGCAAAGCATTTCTCTTAGATGGTTATGAAGGTAAGAGGGTTATGCTGACTTCTAGTGGTGTTCCAGGAAATTGTTTCATCTTTAAACTTACATGTTAGTTTTACTATTCACATAGTTCTGCATATGGTTGGAGCTGCTGGCAGTGCCTTCGTCATGAATGATGCTGCCACCATAATGCCCAGAGCTGTTGTAGCTAAGGCGCGTGCTTACTTGGCTGGAGCTGCTGCTGATGTTCTTGAGGTGAGTAAATAATATACAGAAGTACATAAAAATCTAATTCATTTCTTAAATCCCTACCTGGCCTCACTCAAGTACTTTCTTTAAGGTTGGCATTACATTTGATGGAATTCAAGAGGCTCTTCTGAAATCTCCATTTCTGAATGAGGACAGGCTGCCCAGGATGAAACAAATACTAAAAACTGTAAGTGTCATATAAATCTAATGTATGGAGTGTTTCTTAACAGTTATGTATTTTTGAGATTTATTTGCCATATTGCAGCTTAAAACATTCAAAGCCCTGCCAAAGAAGCAGCCCCTGGGCTCGATCTATGTGAAAATCCTTGGACAAGAGATTGCTTTTGCAGTTGTTGACAATACAGTTATTGAACAGGTAACACATGTATTGTGGCAATATCACGTCTTATGAACCCAAAAAAACAAACTAACTTGCATTGTACCCCTAAACTTCCAAGAAGAAAGTTCAAAATTAATCTAACCATCCAATCTATAGCTTGCTACTGGAGGCTATATACCTGAAATGGCAGGGGAAGCACTTAAAGCAATTCAGAATGGCATTGCCTTCCAGTATGTCAAACCCCTGCTGGTGACAGAAGTGCGTCGCATTTTTCCGTCAGTAGCTGGTGTACCCATGGAATTAAGTTTGTACACTGCTGCAGTGGCTGCTGCTAATTTGAAGGGTAAGAGTCTCAAAACTACAAAAGTATCAACTGCCATAGGGAATAGAATTGATAGAAATATTACAATATTTAATAGAGAATGCACTTGAATATTGAAACATTTTTTATTGAAACATGTCCAGTCCAGGCTGTTATTACTCCACCTCTAACTGAAACCATCAGTGTTGCTCATCTGATGAAGACAGAAGTAAAGTTAACCGCTGAAGTTTCACCGAGCGTTGCCTTACAGACGTTTGCTGTAATGGGGCTGAATACTGGTTTTGTTCAAGCTGCATCTATGGCCAAAGGAAAGATCCATTCATTTTTGCCTCTAAAAGTGGAGGCAAAGTTGGACATCAGTAATACTTATTTCAAGATAAAGGCTTTTCCTGTTGTACTTCCAGTGCATGCTTTGACAGCACGGTATAGAATATTTACCGTATCTAATATATGCAGAATATAATCTATTCACCAAGGTCTGTCGCATAACTAATGATCCATTTTGCGATTCTTGTCTCACACTAGTTTTGAAACTTTGGCAGTAGCTGGAAATATTAAAGAGATTAATGTGGAGAAAGTTACGCCAATGGTACCAGAAACGGTCGTTTTGAAACATCCCCAAAAATCACTTACCTCAGTGATTTCACCTGGAGAGTTGGTAAGAAAAGACTAAAATGCATTGCCTATTACTGTAAAAAATATATATTTCTAAATCTAAATTGTTTTATTCATCACTACACAGTCATCTGAATTCACTGAAACTGCTATGGCACCTGCTGAGGAACCTGAACTAAAGATTAGCATTCCAGTTCACAGAACTCTTTGTTCTGTTTTACCTCACACTGGAGTTAACATATGCATGGAGGTTATGTCTTGTGATGCCACCTTCATTAAAAACACAACCCTTTATAAGATGATCGGACAGAATGGAGTACATATTAACATAGTTCGAGGCAAGTGTCTAAAATCAAATCTACACATCATCATAAATTCACTATTCGTTTGTTATTAAAACATGTGTTATTTTATAATTAATTTACTTACAGCTGATGGTCCTGCTGTTGAGGGACTGGAGCTAGAGGTCCAACTAGGCCCAAGAGCTGTTAAAAAGCTCCTTAAAGAAATCAGCTTTCCCGACTTGAACACTCTAAAGGAGAAAGCTGTTGTGCAGAAACTGAGAAGGATCCTAGAGGGTGAAAAGAGGAACAGCAACTCTGTTTTTTTCAGTCATAAAAATGATCCTATAAACAGCCACAGCTTTAGTTCCAGCAGTTCTGTTCACTTCTCCAACTCACATCTGTCGAAAGTGAGTCGAAAAGTTGATCTGTAGAAAATTGACATAGATAAAAGAAAACTAAATAACAATGGGAATGTTTAAAGACATTTAACTTTATAAATACCTTTTGGGCATTGATGATGAATCTGTGCTTCTCTCATTGTCAATTCAAACATGGAAATATTTACTTATATGCACAACTTTCATTTTGGAACTTTAGGAATCCCAAGAGGGAGAACAAAGCAAGCCCATTCAGGTATAATGTAGTTTCAATCAGCTTATTTTTGACAAACCCTTTTATTCAGTTTTTAAATGTAATTTTTAATAGATTAATTTGTTAAATCTGTTTACGTAACTGCAGTCTAGGTTCCTTGGGGACTCAGTTCCTCCAGTGGTTTCGATCATTGCACGTGTTGTGAGAGTTGATCGTAAGTTGTTGGGGTACCAGCTCACTGCTTACTTGGAAAGGCCCACCTCAAGGGTGCAGATCATTGTGGTCTCTATTGCAGTGAAAGACAACTGGAAAATGTGCGCTGATGGTGTCTTGTTGAGCAAACACAATGTTGGGGTAAAACTTTTGAAGTTTTTGAGTTGTTTTTTTTTTGCTATGTGAGAGGTATCCAATACTGTTTCTGGAAGGCCAATAACCTGCTGAGTTTAACCTGCCCCACCTAAACATTTCTAGACCTTGACTAGCTGGTTCAAATGTGTTAATTCTCTTCAAGATGATACTACAGGAGCAGCATTGGACACCCCTGTGTTGGGGTTAAGCATTCAAAATTTGCTTCTATTTAGGCAAGGATCGCTTGGGGTGCAGATTGCCAACAATATGCAATTACTCTTAGTGCAGAAACTGGCCAACAAGGTCCAAGTCCAATGGCCTATCTTAAAGTCAAGTGTGAGAAGTTGCCCCCAATTATCACCACCTATGCCAAGAGGTTTGGTTACTCTTCATTTTGTGAATGTCCCACTTCATAAATGTCAACATTTTATAAAACGTTGTACTTTCCTTACAATTCAAGGGTGGCTGAATATATTCCTGGTGCCGCTGAAATCACTGGATTGGCTATAAGCAATAAAAAAAATATTGAGAGGCAGATTGAACTGATCATACTTGTTACAACAAAAAGGACCCTGGACATCATTATTAAGACCCCAAAAGTGAGCAGCAATGTTATGATTGGTTTACTATGCTTTTTTATTTTGAAAGTACTTTCTAAGATTTGTACATTTGCAGATGACCTTGACAAGGTTGAACGTGGTTCTTCCCATTGCTTTGCCAATTGAGGCTATCCAGGCCTATCCAGAAAATGATGTCACAAATATAATTCGAAACCTGTATATAGAGGCAAGTTCAGGTTAGTAAAATGTGATGAGATGATCTTTTGTTTTTCACAAATACATTTTCATTCCTTAAATGTTTTGTTTGCCTAAACTGCAGCTAAATGCAGTAAGGTCAAAAACACTGTGACTACATTCAACCATAAGAAGTACAACTATGAAATTCCTATTTCCTGCTACCAAGTCGTAGCTCAAGACTGCACTTCAGAGCATAAATTCATGGTCCTAATGAAAAAGGATGATGTCTTCAAGTATGAAGACCTAACCATTAAGGTGGCAGACATGTAAGTCCAGCTTACTGATATTACTAGTTCCATTATACAAAAGTAGCCTCAATGTTCAGTTTTCTTCCACAACAGCGATGTTAACATGTCCCACCAGAAGAGTGCAGTGAAAGTTAAAATGAATGGAATTGAAATACCAACCAACAACACTTCGTACCAACACCCATCAGGTTGAAGTTCTCTCCACTTTATTTGGATATAAAAGTGTGTTTCTGGCATGAGCAATTACCCTTTTTTGACATATTTTTGACATGTTTAGAAATACACTGCCTAAAAAAATAAAGGGAACACTAAAATAACACATCCCAGATCTGAATGAGTGAAATGTTGTTTACATAGTTGAATGTGCTGACAACAAAATCACACAAAAATGTAACTTTATCCAATTTATTAACCCATGGATTTGGAGTCAGACTCAAAATTGAAGTGGAAAAACACACTACAGGCAGTACCTTTGATGTAATGTTCTTAAAACAAGTCAACATGGCGTTGGTGAATCAAGAGAGACATGATGCCCCAGATGTGCTCAATTGGATTCAGGTCTGGGAGACAGGCGGGCCAGTCCATAGCATCAATCCCTTCATCTTGCAGGAAATGCAAACACACGAGGACTAGCGTCGTCTTTTTTTAGAAGGAACCCAAGGCCATGGTCCCACAAGGGGTCTGAGGATCTCATCTCGGTACCTAATGACAGTTACCTCTTGTGAGCCCGTGGAGAGCTGTGTGGCCCTCCTAAGTGGGACGTTTGATTTCACAGAAGTGTGATTGACTTGAAGTTACATTGTGTTGTTTAAGTGTCCCCTTTATTTTATTTTATTTTTTTTTGAGCAGTGTAATTTGTTCAATTAAATTGGATTTTTACTGAGATCCTGGCGCCTCATTTATAAAGTGTGAATGCTCAGATTTGATATAAGATATGAGGCAGAGAGCTGAAACCATTTATTTGTGTGCAAGTTCAAGATCATTTGCGATTCATATATTTTACATCTAAAAGAGAGGCGTACATGTGTTTTCTGTTCTTACGTTCATTCTATGATTCACATGTACGCATATCTGATTCTGAGCAACATTTTTTTAAACATACACTTTATGTAATTTTAAGGTCTTTGCCTTGTGAAGAGTGTACATTTTGTGTACATTTACTAGGATTTTTCCTATAGGTACCATACGAATTGAACAGAAAGGTCAAGGTGTTGCTCTCTATGCCCCAAGCCATGGTCTTCAAGAGGTTTATTATGCCAGTGACCAGTGGATGGTAAGTCATGCAATGAAACAGTTAAATAATACAGTCAAATAATGGCAAATATGCAGTAGTTGTATCATTTGATGTGTGTAACTCTGTGCTAAAGATGTTAAAAATACAATGTGCTTCTTTGAGAATTTAATGTTGATAGTTCTGAAAATATCTATTTTTTTTCCTGGTTTTTCAGGTTTACGTTGTGGACTGGATGAAGGGGCAGATGTGTGGACTCTGTGGGAAAGCTGATGGAGAAGTCAGACAGGGGTTTCGCTCACCTAGTGGATACCTGACCAAAAATTTTATCAGCTTTGCCAACTCATGGGTGCTTCCTGCTGAGAGTTGCCATGATGCCAGTCGTAAGTGTTTTACTGCTCATACTATTACAATAAGCCAATGCAGTAAAACACTTTTATTAAATACCATCTTCCCCAGAGTGTCACATGAGGCTTGAAACTGTAATACTAGAGAAGCCACGACCAGATAGGCAAGCTTCCAAATGCTACTCTGTTGAGCCTGTGTTGCGCTGTCTTCCTGGCTGTCTGCCAAACAGGACCAGTCGTCTCACGGTTGGATACTACTGCCTGCCTAGTAAGACTTCCATCCACCAAATTTTCTGATATTTCAGAGATTTGTTTGAGCTGATATCATATAATTTGATGCTTTTGTTTCAGACTTCAAACAGAACCTTTCTGCAAATCTGAGCAGCAGCTATGACAAGACTGAAGATCTAATAGAAGCTGCAGAAGCTCACATGGCCTGTCACTGTACAGAGTGTGTTTAACTGTTGTTGTAAAACTGCAACATCACTACATTTAACAGCAACTAAAGCTCTGAAATATTAGCAGTTTGTAAAATGTATAATTGTCTCTCATTTTGATGAGCATTTTCTTTAGTATCAATTTTGTTAAAAGTTTATGAAGATTTCAGTTTTCCAAGATTGAAAAGTGCTGTGAAAAATATTGTTAGCTGTCGTTATTCCTATACATAATAAAGTAAGATTTAGAGCTCAGCTTTTAAGGTGTCCCTTTTTAACTAACTAAATGTTGCTTATAAATAAAACACTATCAAAACACCACAAATGTTGTGCTATTTTGGATCAACATTCCAATCATCCAATCAAATTTGAGGGAAAATATTTCAGGAAATATCTGTTTTAGGTCTGTTTTAATATCTGTCATGATCAGGGTAAGGTGCTTCTGCACCCTTGTTAAACCTCTATCATTTCCCACTAATTTCAAGAATAAATTTTTGGTAGGGTTAGGTTTAGGGGCAGGGACTGGGATGAGCCTATATATCTCTTCGGGTGCTTATCAATATTGAAAGCAAAGACCATGATGACTTGAATTATTTGCTTTGTTCCAAGTAAAATTGCACGATGAACAACATGGCATTGCTCTTTTTACTGCTACAGTAAATTAAATTGTAACTTTATTGAACGGTGTTGAAAATGTTTCTGGCTTAATAAATGTGACAAATTATAAATTATCATATAAAGTGGCGTTGGCTGTATTTGGCTGTGTTGTACAGTATTTTTCTTCACTATAAGTAATATCCGGTTATTTAATTTACATTTGATAAAACCAAAGTTTTTGTATTGGGCATATTTATGAAAATCCATAGAAAAAGTTTTCTAAATCATCTGAAATATTTTATTGGGGGGAAAAAAATCCACGTTTCACTGTGGACTTTGGCTGAAGGATGACACAAGGATAGGCCAGGGTAACCTAACCTCTAATTGATATCTGTTTGTCAAACGTCTAACTTACCAAAGCATGTTCTCAGTGCAGGGTGCAATCACAGAAACATTTGTTAATCATTATTTTAGAATTAATATTTCGTCAGCAAAAACAAAAAATATAAAGGTCTGTTATTTTCTTGACGTCTTCACAAACCACCAGCCATGAGAGCTGTTGTGCTTGCCTTGACTCTAGCCTTTGTGGGTAAGTCAGATTTTTGAACTCACAGTTAGAAAATGTTTTTAGAAAACCTTCTTTTCAGACTTTATCTAAATGGCTTTCTTTGTTTTATTTAGCGAGTCAACAGATTAACCATGGTAAGTGTTATGATTATGTTTTGCTTTAAGTGACAAATTACTTTGTAATTCAACAACATGGTAAATGTCTTAAAAGAGACTAAAAAATATGTATGTTTCAGTTCCTGAATTTGCCCCTGACAAGACCTATGTATACAAGTATGAGGCTCAGCTCTTGGGTGGTCTTCCTCAAGAAGGTCTGGCCAGAGCAGGTATAAAAGTCAACAGTAAGGTTCATCTCACTGCTGTGACAGATAACACCTTCCTGATGAAGGTAATGACTATTCCAATATATAGAAATTATAAGTAAAACACAACTAAAAATGTCAATGCTAGCCAATACTGTTACAAACAATCGTACCATCATCCTTACAGCTCACAGAGCCTCTACTCCACGAGTATGCTGGCATTTGGCCCAAGGATCAATTTGCTCCTGCCACTAAGCTTACTGCAGCACTGGCTGCTCAGCTTCAGATTCCCATCAAGTTTGAGTATGCTAATGGTGTGGTTGGAAAGGTATTTGCCCCAGAAGCAGTCTCCCCTACTGTATTAAACTTGCACAGAGGTATCCTCAACATTCTTCAGCTAAACCTCAAGAAGACCCAGAACATCTACGAGCTGCAAGAGGTTAGAAAGTGATCCTAGTAATTTTTCTTTCTATTTTAAGTTCTGCAATCTTATTTTTCTTGACTTGTCCACCAAGGCTGGATCTCAGGGAGTGTGCAGGACTAACTATGTCATCAGTGAAGATCCAAAAACCAAACACATTTCTGTCACCAAGTCTAAGGATCTGAGTCACTGCCAGGAGAGAATCATAAAGGACACTGGCTCAACACTGGCTGAAAAATGTGAAGAATGCACAAAGGTAATAAAAAAGATGACCATGTGCTTAAATATGTTCAATATTTAACATAAAACATGAAAATAAAATGTACACATGCATCTCAACAGAGGATCAAGAGCCTGATTGAAACGGCAACTTACAACTACATCATAAAACCAGATACCGCCGGTGCACTGCTCGCTGAGGCAACAGTTCATGAAGTGCATCAGTTTTCACCCTTCAGTGAGATCCATGGTGCTGCCCAAATGGAAGCAAAGTATTATTGACATCTGAGACACTAAAGATATTAAGCTGCAATATTTCCAACACATTTTACTGATTCTAAAAAAAAAAATGTGAAGGTACAAAAAAATGTATGTTGTGTGTATTACAGACAATCCTTGGAATTTATAGAGAATGAAAAGTCCCCTGTTGTTCCAATCAAAGCTGATTACTTGGCGCGTGGATCCCTGCAGTATGAGTTTGCAACTGAGATTCATCAGATTCCCATTCAACTCATGAAGATCAGTAATCCGCAAGCGCAGGTGAGAGGTGTAAATTAATTAACCCATAATGCATCAGATATTTTGATTATAGGAAAACGTGTCCACATTGACAGACTGTATGCCTGACCATTGCCTTCTTTT
This sequence comes from Enteromius treurensis, assembly GCA_032275025.1. NCBI lineage: Eukaryota > Metazoa > Chordata > Actinopteri > Cypriniformes > Cyprinidae > Enteromius > Enteromius treurensis. The sequence continues at coordinate 9,382,780 of JAUCMU010000047.1, read as the reverse complement.
AGATTGTGGAGGTTTTGAAGCACTTGGTTGTAAACAATGTGGCCATGGTCCATGATGATGCACCACTTAAGTTTGTTCAGCTCGTCCAGCTCCTGCGTGCTTCCACCTTGGAGAATTTTGAGGCTGTCTGGGCTCAGTTCAAGAATCAACCAGTTTACAGGTAAAATGAAAAAAAGCATCATCAGATAATATTTCTTAAAATATTTTACATAAAACAATACATTTGTTAGGCGCTGGCTTCTGGATGCTCTTCCAGCTGTTGGCACACCAGTCGTTATAAAACTGGCCAAGGAGAAGTTCCTGGCTGGTGAATTTACCCTTCCTGAGTTCATTGAAGCTCTTGTGATGGGGCTGCAAATGGTCACTGCTGACTTCGAAACCATCCAGCTGACTGCTGTGAGTATATTATAATTTTACTTAAAGGTCCTGTTTTTTTTAAGTGTTGCTTAATCAAACTAATCATTCCCATGTTTAATTGAACAGAGTTTGGCTTTGCACAAGAAAATTGCCACAATTCCAGCACTGCGTGAAATTGTCATGCTTGGATATGGTTCCATGATTGCCAAGCACTGTGCTGAAGTTCCCACCTGCTCTGCCGAGCTCCTCAGGGTAAACAACTCAAGCCCTAAATATCTGATAAAGATTTGCCATTCACTGTTTTCTAATTGTATGTGCTTAAAACTCCTCAGCCCATCCATGATATTGCTGCAGAGGCCATTGCAAAAAATGACATTCATGAAATCTCTTTGGCTCTGAAAGTTCTGGGAAATGCTGGTCACCCTGCTAGTCTTAAACCTATAATGAGGCTCCTTCCTGTACTAAAAACTACAGCTGCTACTTTGCCCATTAGTGTCCAAGTCGATGCCATATTGGCCCTGAGAAACATTGCCAAGAAAGATCCCAAACTAGTACGTTTAAGATGTTAACAGTAAAATATGTAAAAATTACTTTAAAATATGATTATGCACATATTCTTCCAATTATAAACTTTGTTTCCTGCCTTAGGTACAGCCATTGGCACTTCAGCTTGTCTTGGACAGGGCTCTCCACCCTGAAGTGCGCATGGTTGCTTGTATTGTGTTGTTTGAGACCAAGCCATCAGTGGCCCTCATGTCAAGTCTTGCTGGTGCTTTGAAGACTGAAACTAACATGCAGGTTGCAAGCTTTGCCTATTCCCACATCAAGTCCTTGACCAGAATCACTGCTCCAGATATGGCAGCTGTGTAAGTGAAATTGTTTGTGTGTTTTATGTGTTCACATGATCATAAACTGACATTAAGCTGTTTTTGATTTCAGTGCTGGTGCAGCTCATGTTGCTATCAAGCTTTTGAGTCCCAAGCTGGACAGGCTTTGTTTCCATTTCAGCAGAGCCCTCAAGATTGACATCTATCATAGTAAGCCTTGTAAACCAAGACATTTGAAGTATATATCTTTATAAGAGAGTATTATTTCGGATATCTACCCATTAATGGTATTCTTACTTCTGTTTCTGTGCAGGTCCTCTTATGGCTGGAGCTGCTGGTAGTGCCTATGTGATCAATGATGCTGCCACCATCCTGCCCAGAGCTGTTGTGGCTAAAACACGTGCTTATCTGGCTGGAGCTGCTGCTGATGTTCTAGAGGTGGACTGCCCAAAAAAACTTTATTTTCACCAATTCTATCATTTAGATCTAATTTATTGTTTTACAATTATTTGAAGTCTTTACTTCATTCTTTCACAGATTGGTGTGAGAACTGAAGGAATTCAGGAGGCTCTTCTGAAATCTCCTGCGGCAGATCAAAGTGTCGACCGTATCACAAAGATTAAGCGAACCCTGAGAGCAGTAAGTTATTTGCGCTTAATAAATTTAAGACATGACATCAAAAATAAACCTATTATTTCTATTTAATCCTTCAGCTCATAAATTGGAAGGCTCTGCCAACCAGTCAGCCACTGGCTTCAGTCTACATCAAACTGTTTGGACAGGAGGTGGCTTTTGCCAGAATTGACAGGACCGTCATTGAACACGCTATTTCGGTACTGTTCATGTATACTCTTATATTAGCATTACTCTAAGGTCAATTTTATCCTGACTTATTACTCCAGATATTAGATTCTTGAATTGCTTTTAGATTTATTTTCTGTCTTTTCAATAACACTATCCTCAGCTTGCCAATGGACCCAAACCACGTGAACAGTTGAAAGTGGCTATTAAAGCTTTACAGGAAGGAATTGCCTTGCAGCGTGCCAAACCCCTGCTTATAGCTGAAGTGCGTAGAATCTGGCCAACAGCAGTTGGTTTGCCCATGGAGCTCAGTTTGTACTCTGCTGCTGTTGGTACTGCATCCATCAATGGTAAGATTATTTTCTCTATTTTTTTCCTAGGAAATAAGGAGGTGACTTCTAGGTTATATATTGTTATGTTCATCCTTCTAGTTCAGGCCACCATTACACCTCCTCTCCCTGAGCAGATTGAGACCATGACTCTTGAGCAGCTGAAAAAGACTGATGTTCAACTCCAAGCTGAAGCTAGACCAAGGTACAATTGAGTACAAATGCATTAAATTCAGAATGCAACAATAATGAAAAAAAAAAAACATAACCTCTCAAATTCTTGTTTCAGTATTGCTATACATACATTTGCTGTGATGGGAGTGAACACTGCCTTGATTCAAGCTGCTGTTATGGCCAAAGGAGAAATCCGTATAATTGCTCCTGGAAAAGTGGCTGCAAGAGCAGACATTCTCAAGGGCAACTACAAGGTGCAGGCTTTGCCTGTTGAAGTTCCTGAACATGTTGCTACTGTAAGGTAGTGAAATCTTAGTTATGCCCACGTAGCAACAATGAATGTTGAATGAAAGTCTTGAAAACATTAACAAAAGCTGCCTCCAAAATGTTCTTATTTCAACAGCTTTGAGACTCTAGCTGTTGCCAGAAACATTGAAAACCCCACTACTGAGAGAATTGTTCCATTGGTACCTGAGATGTCCCTGCAAAGCCATGTAAGACATGTACATTATACTGCATATGGAAACATGCTAAGCAATAAAGTCAAAGCGGTAAGACTTCTTTTGATGTTACCTATTAATTTTCAGTCCTCTGAGATCCTTGATACTGACATGTCAGCTGAGGCTGCTGTGAGAGCTCCTACTCCATTCCACAAGACTCTTTGTGCTGCTGTCCCATACATTGAAATCAAGGGATGTGTT